>JARHVA010004298.1:0-107500 GCA_037957365.1 Torreya grandis
AATCCATAAGTGCCTCTTACTTGATTTCATGAACCTCATAGGCACATTTTCACTAATTCATAATCATCCGTAGCCTTCCATACTTGATCCTAACTTAGCCAAACTGCTCTTTCTATGAAAAATTCATCCCCTAGGTCCTATCAACTATGGAAAATAACACCCAACTTGGACTATAGTGTTGGTGCCACTACTATTTGATTTTGAAACTCCTATCCAATTGCATTTTTAGCCCCAATGGTCAGTTCTTTCTAGTTCCCCATCCTTATCCTTATTGGCCTAATGCAATCACATTCAACCCATGACCAATAGATCCCTATAAAATCCCATTCAAAGATCATTTGGAAAGGGTTGTCAATTATCACTAAGCAAGCAAGACTACTCAAGCAATCTTTCCTATTCTCTACATACAGCTAACTAATATACTTACAAGCTTATCTAAATCCTTACACTAGTCCCTATCTACCTCAAGTACATTTAGTTTAGCATTTTTCATCTTCATACACACTATTTCACAAGCACATCAAGTGGGAGAACTACATATGACTTGATCCCTTTTCAGAATATTGGTATGTAGGTAGTGTGCCCACACAAGGGGTGTGGATACACTTTCAATGAATCTTACACACACTAACCCCAAAATCTTTCTCAAATTTTGTCAAAGTGTAAAGGATTCTAGGGTTTGAAGACAAAACTTTCTCAATAAGGAGTTCTATAGACATTCGATAGCCAAAACTTCATACGCAAGGTCACATAGACACAGTGAACAAAACCTAGAAAGCTTAGGTCTCTTGGACAACAATGGAAGAGGTAGACTATAATTTTAGTGCCACTAGTTACCTATTTTAGTGCTCTTATCCAATCATAAAATTAACTCCAAAACCTGATTGGTGACATTATCCCAATCCCACATAGTGAATTTTAGACCCTGCAATAGCCATTTCAGTTAGTTTCCAACTAAGTCTTATTTTCTCTCCCTTATTACTATTTTTAGAAAGATTAAAATTACAATCAAATTATAAAAATTAGTAGCTTAATTATTTCATATTTATTTAATGATTTTACTACTTAGACCCTTTAATTAAATTAAGAATAATACACCAATATTCCCAAAACTGTTAAATCATTTGGTAAACTTGAGTTACTTTGTTTGCACATAAAAACCCTAGAAACCCTAGGGTATATTTTCCTAGTATTTTTCATATTTTTTAACTACATAATAAACTAAAAAATTAGCATTAAATTTAAAAATTGCATAGTCATTTTAAAATTATTTTCTTTCAAACCTTAGTTGCCCATACTAGGTCCTAGTATTTTCCCAATAATTTAACAATAGTATTTTGATTTTTTACTAGCATATTAAAATTAGAAATTCACCTAAAATTTAAAAATCCAATAGTAATTTTCAAAAATATTTATTTTTCAAAACCCTAGTGGCACAACCTAGGTCCTGTTGAATGACAAAATTTCCAATAAATTCCTAATTGTTTACTTGCATACTTCACTAGAAAATTTGCTTTAAATTCAAAATTTCATAGTAATTTTCAAATTAATAATCTTTCAAACCTTAGCTACATATACTAAGTCCCATTTTTTCTTGAGCTATAACCTTACATGTTTGTGAGCTTTGTATCCTTTTTATGTAGTTTTTAGTTCATTGTTTTTAGGACTTTACATTTCTTATATTTAGTACTTTCCTTCTCTAAAACTTTGCCTATTAAAAATTATTACAAAAATTTCAATAAAATTTCAAATTTTTTTCCTACCTTAACAATGGACCAATACATTGGTTTAAATGAAACTGATAAAAGGGAACTTAAAGAACTCTTAACTAAACATCCTGATATGCAAAATGACATGCTTAAAATACTACAAGAAGAACAACACAAAGTGAACAATGGTTAATCTTCCCAAACCATAGAGCAACTAGTTTCAAATGAAACTATAGGGAAACTATGTCTCAAAACCCCCCAATAGCATCGCAACCTACCTCTATGCCACCATATATCTTTATCTCGTAATGTGGCAGACCTTGTGCAATAGATAAAATCTCTTCAATCCAAGGTGCTACATCTTGAGCAAGGTGCCTCTAGACCTACACAGGCCTTGGATTATTTTGTTCCACTACATAAAATATTAGCACATTATATTGTATCTTCACCCTTGCCATTAGGTTTTGTTCAATCCAAGCTCATTCTATATGATGGCAAGGGTGATCTAGAGACACATTTGAGAGATTTTCATGTAGTATGCTTGGATTATGTACCAAATGACTGGCTACTTACCAAGATATTTCCATGGAGCCTAAAGGATTATGATTCACAATGGTTCTACAACCTACTAAATCAGTTGGGAAATGCATTCAATCCTTTAGCCAACATGTTCCTAGGTCATTTCAACATTAACATTGGTGATAAGGTTTCGTATGCCCAAGTTGCACAATAGAAACAAAGTTCAAATAAACATCTCAAAAATTATGTTCTTTGATATAATAATATTTTAGCTAAGATAAATAGCCCCATGGTTGATCAAGAGTGACAAGATATCTTCAAACATAGTCTTCTACCAACTTTGCATGAATTAGTTATGTTCAAAAGATTCTCTTCCTTCACTAAATTATGTCACACACTAAAGGAAGGAGAATTCAAACTAATTTCAATGGGTAAACTTAAGTACACAAGTATCTCAGAAATAATAAATAAGAGTAATAACAAGTCCCATAAAAAGTCAAGGTCAATGATAGTAAGAGTTAGAATCAACCAATAGTTAATGTAGATTTCAAACCCCCTCAACATGTGGTTTTATCAGTACCTCCTCAATGAACCTTTACCAATCTACCAATTTCTCTAGCCAAAGTTTTATAATAGCTATTGGAATGTAACATCATATCTCTCCCTCTTATTTGAGAAGTTGACCCAATAAATAATCTTCCATGAGGATATGATCAACATGAATTTTGAGAGTTTCATAGGGCACCTAGCCATACAACAAATAGATACATTAGTTTGAGACACAAGATATAGGATTTGATAGATGGTAATCATATTAATCTTGGAACTTTAGTAAAGCCTCCTCATGCAAAGAAAACATAGGATAAATATTTGAAAATCTTCTCAGAACCCTTTCCATAGCATTCTAAATAAGAGATAGGGGACACATCAGGGGTTCACCATGCATAACATGCACATCCACCACTAGATACTTATAAGGAACCTTCAACTAAGACACATCCTTTGAGTAACATGATTGGTGTATATAATTATATAGTTCTAACTAGACCTTCCATCTCATTCTTAGATCAGGAGATCATTGAGGATGATTCAGATTATCATGCACTCTTTATCAGAGCTTACATTCATAATCATCTTATTCATAGTGTTCTCATATATAATGAATCCAGTGTGAACATGTGCACTATGACATTATTATATAATTTGGGATATTCAAAGTAGGATATTACCTCGATGGAAATGGTTATCAATAGATTTAGTGGGAACATATAGAGTTCATTAGGTGAGATCATACTTCCTCTACAGGTTGTTCCAAGACACGTGACCACACCATTTACTATAGTTCCCAGTGCAAAAGTTTTTGATTTACTACTTGGTCGACCAAGGATTTAAAAACTTCAAGAAGTAATATCTATAGTTCATAGATGCATGAAATGCATTTATGCTAATCATGTTGTTATAGTTGGTAGAGTTTCATATGAGTTATCACTCCCCACTTTAGAGCCATCTTCTACTTTGTAGTCACTAGTTTTAGTTTATCATCCAGTTTCAGTTTCAACACTAGTTATATTTCTTCCTCCAATTTTGATTTAGACATAATAAAGGAATCCATTTGTATCATAAAGAGTTCATACACCTCCACATCTTCAAGATTCTAGATAGCTTCCAACTAAAGTGTTCATACCTAAGGCAATATCATTTAGATCTCATGTATCTATTCACAGAGCACAAGTTCAGAGAGATTCTCCTACTACTACATGGGTCCCTAAGATCCATACAATGGCATCTAATTTGTAGAGTTATAAGGGGACCCCACACTTGGTTTTTACTTTAGATATTTTAGATAATTTAAAATATATATAGATTTTAGAGCCATAGTCTTAGCATTTCCATCATGCTTCACGATCATGCATGATTCCTCTCCTTGATATCGGACACCATGATAGGGAGTCTCCCATGAGACTCATCGATTAGTATTAACTCTTCTCAGCCTTACTTGTATATAGATTATCTTTAATTTCTTGGACATAGTCTCATAATGATTGATTGTACATAGCTCAAAATATCAAAAATACCAAAAACATTTAAATATTTCAAAATACAAAAACATGCAAATAATTCAAAAAACACCAAAAATATTTTGATTGTATGTATCGTCCATGATTTAAATTTATTGTTCTATTCTATTATTTGTCGAGTTATCTACATTACCATGATTAACTTGATCTTATGTGTATAGTGACATCTAGATCCTTGATTGATTCACTCCACCCATTTAGGGGGTATCCTACTTCTACATCAAGACATACATTGATATACATACCCACTAGGGGCATCTTCTACATGACTACACCATTCAGGTTATGTCATTCCTACACCATACACTCTAGTTATCATGTTGATGTACATTACTTACTAATTTACATAGATTACTCTATTGACACTCACTATTATCTAACACTTGTGTATTTCTTAGCATATACCTAGTCTTGTACTAACATGTCTTGCATACTTTATATTATTTATTTGATTAATTAGATGTGATTTTATTTCAAATATTTACATGATTTCCTTCCTTACTTTGTGTAGCTATATGTGATTGCATTTCTCAGTTCTTGTTTGTCTCATGTATGCACCTTAGGACATTTGCTAATGTATTTTGCTTCTATGTCTTGTGTGTGCCTCAAGACATTTACCAATGTCCTTTGATTATATTCATGTGTGTGCCTTAGGATATTTTCAAATTTTATTTGCCTATACTCTTCTATGTGATTATGGCTTTCATGCCAACCTTGCTTATTTTAATTGTATGTGTATATGGAATTTGAACATGCCTTGTATGCTTGCCTTCTAGTTTGAGTGACATGTGACAATGTCACTTATTTTCTTGGTCCCTTGGCCACCCTTGTATGTTTATTTCTTCTTGCCTTGTATTCTTGTCACTTGATTGATTTTTGATTATTTACAATGCCATGATCCATATCATACATTATCTTGCTTTATTGGATACTATGATGAACATCATGCTCCATCCCTCCTTGACAACTAACAACTAACATATAACAACTAAATAGATTTCCAATTCTAGTTGAGACATGCTATTACATTGTTATTTATATCTAGGCATGCCCTTCTTGATCTAACAATCTCTATTATAAACACTGCCATATCTATAGATATTTTATCAATTATCATTGCTATATCATGTATCTTTATATCATATCAGACTTATAGGACTATTTCTTCTGAGGGTAGTCATTATAGGGTATTCATTCCTACCCTCATAAGATGGGGCAAAAAATAGGGGTTTTATCATAGATATCAGAGCTTTTAATGGTGGAAAAAGTAGTTTTTAGAACACCCAAAACAATAACTAGACTTCAAACCAACCAAAACAAACCAAGCAGACAATGAAAATGTTAGAAAAATCATAAAATTTAGCCCAAGACAATAGTGCCAAGATTGGACTATAGCACTAGTGCCACTATTGTCCATTTTTGTTGCTCCTATCTAAATAGTATAAAAACCAAAAGTTTTAGAAGCAGGTAAAAAAGTAGGTCCAACTATAGTTTTGCATAATCAGACCAGTTTAAAATCAATAGTTTTTAGTAAACTTTTGCTTAGAGAATCTAGATATAGGGGGAATCATTCATGACATGATGGATCTCACTTCCAATTTTAGATATGATAGTTGGTATAACTTCCAAATCAAAATCCATGTTATAGATACTAGTAATTAGGGGCAATGTGTGTGGCATATTTCTTTTCTTTTCTTTTTGAGTTCAGTATTACTTAGATATTCTAAATAATTATGCGCCTTATTCTATTTTTACGTGGTTGGCATCATTTGGGAGTTTTTTTCATACAAATCCTAACTTTCACATTTTGGAGTGGCTTTCATATAAGCCTAGAGCACCAATTTCAGAGTGGCTTTCATACAAGCCTAATCTCCACCTTTTAGAGTGGCCAAGAGTGGCCTAGGTTTTAGCATACATTCAATTATCCATGAAAACATTGTTAGATCATAGTAAATTCATAGGATTTAAGAGATATCTAATATGACACACATTTAATACTGATATCAGCTCATAGCTTCCCTTCATGAGGCAAAAATGGAGCCAAAGTACTAGCTAGCCTTTTAATTCTTGAGCCACCTATTTAGAGGGATTGGACACATAGTTAAGACATCAATTAGCACATGAATGACCATGTAAATTCACTTAATGGTCGATGATGGAGTCAAAGGGCCATCCTTTGTATTCTTGAGCCACTTTTAGGGAATTAAGCACTCAACACCATTCACGATATTAATCTTAGTATAACATACTGAGCATCACCTAACATTACTTAATAACACAACCAATTTTATATTGGTTTATATACCCATTAAGGTGTATTAATTCCTTTCTCTTCCTTTCTCTTACCTAGATTTGTACCTTCTTATTTTAGATATAACGTATCTAGTAAAAAATGATATAGGCTTTGTTTTCTCTTGCAAATTCACACTTCATAGCATGCTCTTTAAATACACACCTAACATCAAATAGCTTTGTGAGCTTCAACCTTGTACGTAAGTTTAGGTATGCTTTCTAATTTTCCTTTATCCTAGTCTTTCACTTTGCTACATCACTAGAATAAAGGGGTGGAAAATATAGTCATATAGAATGTGAAAACTAGTAACTTGAGAGTGGCTAATGACACCTAACCTATAGGTCCCTCCTTCTTGATTTCATGACCCTTAGAGGCATCTTTTCACTAATTCTTAGTCATTCATAGCCTTTTAGACCTAATCCTAAGTTAACCAAATTGCTCTTTCCATGACAAATCCATCTTTGTAGGTCCTATTAGCTAACGACAATAGCACCCAACTTAGACTATAGTACTAGTGCCACTATTATCCACTTTCAATGCTCCTATCCAAGTGCATTTTTGGCCTTAATGGTCAGTTCTTTCTGGTTCCCCATCCTTCTCCTTATAAACCTAATATGAGCACATTAAAACCATGATGAATAGATCCCTATAAAATTCCATTCAAAGATAATTTAGAAAGGGTTGGTAATTATCACTAAGCAAGAAATAATACAAGCAAGACTAATCAAGAAATCTTTCCTAGTCTTTACATACATCCAACCAATACACTTAAAATATTTTCCAAATCCTTACATCAATCCCTAACCACCTCAAGTACATCTAGTTTATCATTTTGCATCTTCATACACACTACTACACAAAGCACATCAAGTGGGAGAACTACATATGAATTGATCCCTCTTCAAGAGTATTGGTATGTAGGCAACATGATCACACAAGGGGTGTGGATACACATTTAGTAAATCTTACACACACAAACCTCCCCCAATATTTCTTAAAGTTGGTCAAATTATAAATGAGTCTAGGGTATGAATACAAAATCTACTCTATAGGGAGTTCCATGAACATCCGATAGTCAAAAGTTCATAGGCAGGGTCACACAGATATAAAAAATAAAACCCAAAAAGATTATGTCTCCTAGACAAAAGTAGAAAAGGTGGAATATAATGTTGGTGCCACTAATGTCTTATTTCATCACTCCTATCTAATCATAAAATGAACTCCAAACCTTGATTTGAAACACTATCCCAGTCTTGCACAATGAATTATAGACCCTACAATAGTTGTTTCAGTCAATTTCTAGCTAAGTTTTATTTTCTCTCCCTTATTACTATTTTTAGAAAGATTAAAATTATAGTAAAATTACATAAATTAGTATCTTAATTAGTTCATATTTATTTACTGATTTTAATACTCAGACCCTTTAACTAAATTAGGATAGTACATCAATATTCCTAAAACTATTAAATCAACTATCATATCATGCAAATGTGGTGCTAAATACTCCATATGTGACCAAATTCCTATAAGAGTACCATAATGAGAATGTATGATTGAGGGACCCATCATGTTCTTAGATCATTCATCACCTCCTAGAGATTAATGGTATGTATTATTATTGATTTTGAGTTCTAGGGTGATAGTATTGAAGCAATGCTTTGAATAAAAAAGTAAGTGTTATGTTGATGTTGACCTCTAATCCCTAAGAAGGAACGTATGATTTTAGACCTATAAAATATATTTATATCTACTTAATGTTTACCTAATGTGAGACAATAATGTATATGAGAATGACTTTCCAAATCAATGGTTTCATTACTCCCTAGTTATGACTTACACAGAATCTCAAATGGACACACATAAACACAAGAACTCAAATTGGAATCTAAACACACCCTCTTTATTTAATAAACATCACAATAATAAAATGTTTGATACACACACACCCTTTCCCTTTCTAAACTATGAATAAGAAGTTAAAATTTAGTCTCATGAACTTGATTCCCTTGAACATACATCACACTTACAATGTCTTTAGCTCTCCTTCTCTCTTAGAATTATAACTCTCTCCCTTCTAACAATTTTCATCTTTCAAAATAATCTCTAACTCTTTCAAATAAATTTGAATCTCTCTTACCTCACATTCACATCCTAAAAATTTCTTTGACTTCCCTTTGTTTTGGAAAATGGTCTAAATATCTAGAAAATGAAGTTCATGGTAGTTACTTTATGATTCCTCCAACACGGGTGATAATTGGTTACATAATTTTTGGTTAATACAATTTAACAACTTCAAAATTATTACCTACATTAAGTGAGGGTTTTTTCATTAAACCAAAAATGGATCACTTGACCTATAGGATATGAGTGAAACAGTCTCTTCATGACTTTTATGACATGCTCAATTCTTGATGATGTTCTTAAGATTGTTGTTGAAATTCTTACTCATGTAAAACATTGCATATATGATGAAAATGTTGTATAAATAGAAACACATGCATAAAAAATCCCAATTCATAGTTTTTGTTTGATGCAAGATTACTTGTGAACCCAAATGATTTTGCATAATAAAATATGGTAATTGAAATATTCAATGAGCTTCTACTCATAAATTTTCCACAAGTTATAAATTGTTTCTTCCATACATGGAAACCTCAAATGAACTTATCTAAGTTACATCTTCAAATTATATGTTCCTCTAGTGTAACAATTACTCATTGTACTCACTACTTGTTATCTTCTTGTTGACTTATGTATTTGATACCACCTCAATTTCTTCCCTTGTCTTCTCATATAAATTTTATCTCTAATCCATAATTAAATAATCTGAACTCATTCCTTTATCACTCCACTATCCCTCATAATAAGGGTACAAATTTGCTACATTAAAGATAAGTGATAGGTCAATCCTATCTAATATCTTTGTCTCATAAGCATTCACTATCAATCTCTTCAAAATTATGCAAGTCCCAATCTTCTTCCATTAATCTTATTATAAGTTCCTTTGGGGAACTTATCTTTAAGAAAATTCACCAAAACCAAGTCATCTATTTAGAACTCTTGTTGTCTTATTATATGATATACACACTACTTATACATCATGTCATTCTCTTCCAACCTTAGCTTCACTTATATATGTAGATCATGCATACGTGTTACATAATCCTCTACTTCAACACTTATTTGTTTCATATAAACTTCATTTTTCAAATAAAAAACACCTCTAGTGCAACAAGAATACACAATCTAAAAATGAATCATTTTTGTGATTTTATTCACTAAATTATTGTAAGAAAACTCATGCTAATTTCATGTTTCATTGTTTAGGCTTATCTCACACCAAAAATATTAGTAGGTTCTTGATATTTATATTCACTACATCTATTTTCCCATCTAATCGAGGATTATAGGTTGAATTTAAATATAACATTGTGAAAAAATTTAAATTCCTATAAAAGTGTCCAATAAACTTCATATCCCTATCCAATATTATGCTCTTTAGTAACTCATGTAATCTTACTATTTATTTAGAACAACAAATTATCTATGTGTGTGGCATAATTTGTATTTTTACATGCTATGAAGTATGCCATCTTAGAAAATTTATTAATGACAAAAAATATTTAATAATTACCTCTTTGAGTTATTGGTAACCCAAGAATGAAATCCATGCTTATATCCTCTCATGGCCTCTCCAAAATTTATAAAGGTTGATACAAACTTGGATTCTATTTTTTTTCCTTTGACATGTTAGTGAAATCTACACCACCATATAAAATTATTCACATATGCACTCATCCTCAACCAATATTAATTATCTTTTAGATTTTCCAAATTTTTATCAACACCAAAATGACTAGCTAACCTCCACTATAATTTTATCTCATCAAATTATCCTTCATTGAACCTTAAGATAGGCACAATTGTTGTCTTATGAATAAAAACCCATATTAAAATAAAATTTCTATCCATTTTCTTCTATCTATCTTGGTTGAATTATTTCATGATGCTAATTCCTCATTGAGTCAAGCCCAACTTCTTACACTTTCATTTCATTTATCATAAGAACTCTCACACTCAAGGAATCTTGAACTTTGTTTGACTTACCACTTGTATGCTTATTTTTTTGTTTTGAAGAAACTCAACCCACTTCATGTGATTTTGATTCCAATTACCTTTATTTTTTAAATTATTTGCAATGTTTGATGACATGTGTATAACATGAAATCCTTAGGAAACAAATGTTGCCTCCACTTCTTGAGATATTATATCATGGCATATAACTCTTAATCATAAATGGAATAGATCCAATTTTATTCATTCAATTTATCACTTAAGTGAGCAATGAGCTTACCTTATTAACTCAAGACAACTCCTATAGATATCCCACTACCATCATAATTAACCTAAATTAATTTTTAAAAACTTATAAATGCTAATAACACATGCTTCATCACTATTTTTTCCAAATATGAATACTCTTGTTTACTAGAATAGTTAACTTAAACCCTTCATACCAGTTTTCATTATTTTTATAATGGGTTCATATACATTATTAAAGTCTATAATATATTTATTATAGAAACTATCAAACCAATGAAATCATCTTGATTCAATCATAGTCCTAGGTGATGGCCTTTCAATAATTTCTCTAACTTTTTTTAGGTCCATTTTCAATCCATCACGTGAAATTACATATCCCAAATAAATCAACTCCTCTATGAAGCTACACTTATTTAATTTGACTAATAAATTATCTTCATTGATAATTTTCAACACCAATTGATTTAACCATTTTAGGAATATTGGAGTCCTATTCCTAATTTATTTAAAGGTCTAAATTAATTAAATTAGTAAATAATATTATTTTAATTAATCTATTAATTTATATAATTTAATTACAATTTGAACCTTTCTAAAAATAGTAATAAATTTAGAGAAAATAAGACTTAGCTAAAAACAAACTGAGATGATTGAGACATGGTCTAAAATTTTCTATGTAAGATTGGGATAGTGTCATAAATCAGGATATGGCTTTCATTTTATGAAAGGATAGGACACACTAGGGTCTGGTGTTATAGTCCTCTTCTACCACGATTATCTAAGAGACCTAATTTTTTTAGGTTTTGTCTATTATCTCTATGTGAGATTACCTATGACATTTTAGATGTTGGATGTCTACTAAACTCCCTATAGAGCTAATTTAGTATTCAAACCCTAGATTCCATGATGGTTTAGAAAAAATTGAGAAAGAGGGGGTGGGGTTAGTGTTTATAATATGCACTAAAGATGTATCCACACCCCTTGTGTGGGTATGATACCTATATACCAATACTCTGAAGAGGGATCAAGCCATATGTAGTTCTCCCATTTGATGTGCTTTATGCAATAGTGTGTATGAAGATGTAAAATGCTAAAACTAGGTGTGCTTGAGGTGGCTAGGGACTAGTGTAAGGTTTTGGATGTGCTTGTAGCTATATTGGATGGGTGTATGTAGAGAATATATGAAAATAGTGGATGGGTGGATGGAAATATGCATGAGTAGTCTTGCTTGCTTTATTTTATTTTCCAATCCCTTCTAAATGAACTTTAAATAGGATTTTATAGAGTTTTGTTGGTCATGGGTCAAATGTATTCACGGTAGGTTAACAAGAAGAAGAATAGGAACCAGAAGGAAATGACGATTGAAAATAAAAATTCACTTAGATAGGAGCATTATAAATAGACACCCTAGGGTCTAACACTATAGTCCAAGTTGGGTATTATTGTCCAGAGGGTATAGGACCTAGGGGTATGGATTTGTCATGGAAAAATTTGCCTGGAGAAAGTGGAATCACTATCTAGAAGGATATGGATGACTGGGAATTAGTGAAAAGGTGCCTAGGAGGTTTGTGAGATCAAGAAAGAGGGACCTATGGGTTGGGTGTCACTAGTTACTCTGAAGTTACCAATTTTCACATTTTATATGACTACATCCTCCCCCCCCCCAAACCTTTATTATAGTAATGTAAAAAAGTGAAATATTAGGATAAAGGAAAAATAAAAAGTGTACCTAAACTTACCTACAAGTGTGAAGCTCATGAAGTTGTATTATGCTGGGTGTGCATAAAGAGAGCACACTATAAAGTGTAAATATACAATAAAAAACAAAGAGTAGATCAATTTTTATTAGATATGTTATATCTAATATAATAATGTATAAAGATGGGTAAAAGAGAGAGGAATATAAAGGAATAAATACACCTCATCGGGTACATGAACCAATATAAAACCTATTGTGATGTTGAGTGATGCTGAGTAATGTTTGGTATGTGTTGTACTAAGAGTAATATCATGAATGGACTTGAGTGCTCAATTCCTTGAGAGTATCTCAAGAATGCAAAGGCTAGACCTTTAACTTCATTATCACCCACTAAGTGAATCTATGTGATCATACATGTGTTAATTAATGTTTGGACTATGTGTCTAATCCCTTTGATTAGGTGGCTCAAGAATACAAATGTTAGCTAGTCCTTTGGCTCCATCATTGCCCTATGAAGTGAAGCTATAAATTGATACCAGTATGAATGCATGTCTCATGAGATTTATCTTGAATACCATGAATTCTCTTTAATCTAAAAATATGACATAGATAGCTAAATATGTACTAGAAACTATGCCAATATTGGCCAACTCAAAAAAGGTGAAGATTAGGCTTGTATGAAAGCCACTCTAAAACTGGGCAATAGGTTTATATAGAAGCCAATAAAAATGTGGAGGTTAGGCTTGTATGAAAGCCACTCTAAAATTATGCCAACCACCTACAGATGGAATAAGGAATGTAACTACTAAGAATGCCTAGGTAATATACTAAACTCAAAAAGAAGAGAAGTCAAATGTGCCATGCAATTTCCCCTAATCATTGGTGTCTGAAATTTGGATTATGATCTAGGAGTTATACCAAATACCTAATCTAAAATTGGAAGTGAGAAACATCATGCCACATATGATTCCCCTTATATATAGATTCTTTGAGAAAAACTATACTAAAACTACTGAATCTAAACTAATCTATATCTATAAAACTATAGCTAATCTTACCTTTCTACCTATTTATGTAAAATTTATTTTTTTTCTATTTGGACATGAACACCAAAATTAGACACCCTACTATCTGATGTTGTAGTCCAATCTTGACACTATTGTCTTGAGATGATTCTAATGATTATTCTATGATCATCATTGTCTTCCTCATCTATTTTGTCGAGTTTGAAGTCTAGTTGTTGTTTTGGGTGTTTTAAATGATAATTTTTTGACTGATAGGAGCTCTAATATCTATGACAAAACCCTTGTTTGTTTCCCCTTCTAGTGGTAGGAATGAAGACCCTACAATGACTATCCTCAAAATAAATATCCCTATAAGTGTGTTATGCTATGAGAATACATGATATAATAATGATGATCAACAAGATATCTTAAGATATAGCATGGTTTATAATGGAGATCATTAGATCAATAGGAGTATGCCTAGATAGATATAATAATGTAATATCATGTGTAATATAATGAAATAGAACTAGAAGTCCTGGTTAGTTGTTAGTTATTAGTTATCATGGAGAGATGGAGCATGATGTCCATCATAACATCTAAGAAAGTAAGATAATGCATGATGTGGATCATGGCATTGCAAAAAATTGAGAATTAAATCAAGCAACAAGCATGCAAATAAAGAAGCATACAAGAGTGCCCAAGGGTCCAAGTAAACAAGGGACATGGGCACATGTCAATCAAATTGGAAATCAAACATACAAGGCATTTTCAAATACCACATACACCTATAATTAAAACAAGTAAGGTTAGAATAATGGCTTTAGGCATATAGAAGAGTACAAGAAGAGGGAATTGACAAATGTCCTAAGGCACACACAAGAATAGAAGCCAAAAACATTGACAAATGTCCTAAGGCACATACAAGAAATAAAGTAGGAACTGAGAAATGTGATCACATATAGATACACAAAGAAAGAAAGGAAAACATGTAAATATTGGAAATACAATCACATCTAAATAATCAATGCAAGAAGTGAAAGTATGCAAGACATATAATACAAGACTAGGTATATGCTAAGAAATACACAAGAGTTATATACTAGTGACTGTCGATAGAGTAATCTATGTAAGCTAGTAAGTAACATACATCAACATGATAATTAGAGTATGTGGTGTAGGAATGACATAACCTAGATGGTATAGTCATGTAGAAGATATCCCCAATGGGTAGATATATCGATATGTGTCTTGAATGTAGAAGTAGGATACCCCCTCAATGGGCAGAGTGAAGCAATTAAGGATCTAGATGTCACTACACACACTCAAAGAAGATCAAGTAAAGCATGGTAATATAGACAAATCAACAAATAATAGCATAGAATAAAAAATTTAAGTCTATCATTATATTATAAATGTGAAGCATGGATGATGCATACAATTGAAATGTTATTGTGTTTTTGAGTTATTTGAATGCTTTTATATTTTGAAATGTTATATTGTTTTTGGTATTTTTGATATATTTGAATGTTTTTGGGTTTTTTGATATAAGATATGTACAATAAATAATGAGAATATTATGTAAAACAAATTAAAAAGAATCTATCTATGAGTAAGCAAAAAAAAAAACTATGTACAAGTAATTGAAAGGCAATTATATACAAGTAATTTTGAAAAAAGTATAGTATAATGTGTGAAATGAAATGCTAGACATGGAATCTACATAGATGAATAATATTCATTGTATTTTTGAGTTTCTTTCCTTCAAGTGAGGCTAGATGATACACTTTAGGGCTAATATTTTTGATAATAATGTATGAACCTAGTCAATTCAGTTTGAATTTTCCTTTGGTTTCTTCTTTGGCATTGACATTGTGAAGATTTTCTTTGAGAACAAGATCATTAAATTTGAATTATTTGGTGTGAAATCATTTATTTTAGGACCATTTTATACATTATTGGTAGATTCTGAGATTTTTAATTGCTTGAATATGTGTATGGTCTAATCACTCGAATTGGTGTAGATGCATTTTACAATATTGGTCATCAGTGAGGATACCTTTAATGGATACATGAAGATATGGGATTTATAATTCAAATATTAAAATTTATTTTGTACCATAAATGAGTGAACAAGGACTGGATCTTGTGGGTGTATGAATATTTGTGTGATAAGCACATAATGCAAAAACTAGTTTATTATGCCAATAATCTCTAAATTTAGTCACTATTTTGCTCAAAATGCTGTTGATGGTTTTATTGGTAGCCTCTACTTGACTATTTCCTTGTGGGTAATATAGAGTGGATAATATGTGTTTAATATTATATTCTATGCAAAATTTCTTGATAGTTTTATTCTTAAATGATGTTTCATTACTAGAAATGATAGCTACAAGTAGGCCAAAGCGTGAAATAATATGAGTCATGAGGAAGCTACAAATGTCCTCCCCTATGGTAGATTGGAGTGGAATGGATTCTACCTAATTAGTAAAATATTCTATAGCTATTATGATGAACTTATGCCTGTCAATAGATTTGGGGTTAATTTTTCCAATAAGATCAAATCTCCATGACATAAATGGCCATAGAGAGACAATAGGTTGTAATTGTTGTGATGGTACATGTTTTAGGTTACTATGTCATTGAAATTTATCATTTAACTTTGTGTATTTTGAACATTCATATTTTATGGTGGGTTGGTAGTACACTTGTCAAAGTAATTTGTGTGACATAGAACTTCCACTAAAGTGACCACCATAATCACTATCATTTATCTATGTAAGAGCAATTTTGGCTTCTATTGAAGTCAAACTTCAAAGCAATTATCCATCAAAATATCATTTAAAAAGGTATCCACTAATGATTACATAATGGAGTGCTTATTTGTGTAACATGCATTTGTCATTTTGTGAAAAAATGTATGGTGTGATAGATTTATTTAGAAAGTTATAGATATCAGAGAACTATTATGGATCTATAGAACTATGTGTAATGGCTAAGATAAATAGTGCGATTAAATCTACATTAGATATTGATGGTGATTGTAATAATTTAATTTTGAAAATAGCTTGATCATCATTGATGTTGATAAGAATCAAAGATGCCTCACTTTCCATTGCTTCTGTGTGTCGATTGTCTTTTCTTGGTATAATTTTTATAGAAAAGTAGTCAAACTATGATGATAAACATTGTACCATATTTTAATATGGGATAAGATGTTATTTTATCTAATATAAATCATTAAATTGATTGACCACAAGTTTGAAATCACTGAAGACTTGAATAGATCTAATTTGGAGGGACTGGGTGGAAAATAGACCTAAGATAAGTGCTTCATATTCTATTGTGTTGTTAGTGAGGAGAAACTTAATCGATATGCAATAGGAAATGTGTGACCAAAAGGGTTGAAAAAGTTAATGCCTACCCCCACACTGGATGTGCATCGAGAACCATTGAATAACATGGTACATGTATTAGAATGCGTAGAATAGGTAGTGAAATCATCTCTAAATGTATCATTAATAGGATTGGTGTCTAGGAGTGGTGTGACTACCAAATGATCTATAATGATTTGGACCTTTATTGATTTGTAGAGAACTATTTTAAGTCAAACTCTGTTAGTAACATGACCCATTTTATGATGTGACCATAGAGATGTGGTTTTGTCATGAGAAACTTCAAGGGATATGCTTTTGTGATGACTTGAGTCTCATTATTTACCATGTAATGTTGAATTTTTTGTGTGGTAAAAACTAATGCTAGACATAGTTTTTCTATTGAAAAATAATTTTTTCATAATCAACTAATGTGTGACTAATGTAATAAATGACTCACTCAGTATGTTTATCATTGTGTTGTGCTAAGAGTGCACCTAATGCATGATTCGTTACTGAGATAAATAAGAGGAAAGGTTTTTTAGGTATATGTGGTACTAAAATAGGTGGATTAAGAAGATATTTCTTGATTTTATCGAATCTTTCTTGATAGGCTTGATCCTAGAAAAAATTTGTATCTTTCTTTAATAATCAAGTGAATGACTGAGTTTATCAGCAAATTGAGCTACAAAATGGTAGATTGTTTGGATTTTGGCTTGTAAGGATTGAAGTTGCTTTAAGTTTATGGGAGGTGGCATGTCAATAATTGATTTGAATTTCTTAGGGTCAACCTATATGTCACATTGAGAAATAATGAAACCTAATAGTTTGCCTGATGTAACTTCAAACACACATTTCTTTAGGTTTAATCAAATATTATATTGCCTGAGTCTTTGAAAGTTTTTTCATAAATCAATAGCATGATGCTATTATTGTTTGTATTTAGCTAATATATTATTGAAATAATCCTCCATAGTATGGTAATCAAGTCATGAAAAATATGCATCATGGTACGTTGATATGTGGATCCAACATTTTTTAATCCAAAAGGAATGAAAATGTAACAAAATGTGCCCTAGGGTGTTGTAAAATATGTTTTCTCTTGATATTCTTTGGCAATTTTGATTTGGTTATATCTTATAAATCCATCTATAAATGATAAAATTTCATATTTGACTATGAAATCTATGATCATGTCAATGTTAGGTAAAGGAAAATAATCTTTTGGGCATGCTTTATTTAAATCTTGAGAATCAGAGCAACACCAAATATGTCTATTGGGTTTGACCACAGGGACTATATTGGAAACCCATTTAGGGTGTCCTACTGGATGAATGAATCTATCATCTAAGAGGTGTTGGATATCATCTTTGACTAAGAGATACACCTTAGGATGCATTTTATGAATATTTTGTTGAACTAGTTTAGCACCTAGGTATAATATAATTTGATGAACTACTATAGATTTATCAATTCTTGGCATATCTAAGACCAAGCAAAGAGTTATAGAAAATATATTCAAGTTTGATGAATATTTGTATTCTATTCCTTACATAGGGAAACAACCAACAAGATAATGTGGGGATCTTGATCAGTTCTAAAATTAAAATTAACTATTTCCTCATTAAATAATGTGGAATGATCTAGTGTATATGGGGTTATAGGAATAGTATCATCTGAATCAACTGGTATGTCTTAGGGAGAATCTAGATTTTATCTAAAGTATGCATGGGAATTTTTGTGATGAAGAAACCTATTTTTATGATAACAAGATGGGAGGTCATCATATGCTTTAAGAAATTGTAAGACATATTCATTATTAGAGAATTCATGTAAGGTGTACATATCTGGTGAATCTGTATCATCAATAAGATCAAGATAGATAAGTGATAATTTTGAAGTATGATTAATGGTGTGATCTACTAGTGTAGTGGGTGGACAAAACTTATATGCTTTGAAGTGGTGGAAGAAGGTTTATCATGAAGGGTAAGTTGATATCCTAGACCTTGATTACCATGTGTGGATTCCTCGATAGGATTGATGATTCCTTGTTCATGCTTTCCAAGACATTTTCCATGATATCCCATATTATTAAGACATTTAAGTGCAAAAGGGGAAGTAAAATAGTGATTTCATGTCGATGTTATTATAAAATTTGGAATTATCTGATGTGTTGCATGGTTGAGGGTGCACTGTGAGCAATGGGTTGTGCAAGTATATTACTAAGATTAAAGTAAAAAATATAATTCAATGGGGATTTGAAAACATAATAGTGTTTAAAAGGTTCATTGTCTATTGGGCATGTGTAGATGTATCCTTTTTGACTAAATTTTAGGACAAGCATGAAGTGTAGAAGGGACTACCTGCATATCATGAATCCAAGGCTAACCAAGTAATAAATTATGATTGAGGTCATTTAGCATGACTTGGTAATTAGTTGGTAGTGTCTTAAGTCCCAAATTAATATTGAGTGTTATTTGACCCATGAATTTTGGTGGGATGTTGTCAAAACCTTTGATGTTTATGTCATAATGGTCTAAAGCTTGAGGTTGTATATTAATGTGTTTAAGAAAAGAAATATTACAAATGTTGAGGCCTAAACAGTTATCAACTAATAATATTTTTACCCCCACATCATTGATTATTAATTGATTATATAAAGGTTAGATGTTATTTAATGATGTGTCACAGGGGTAAATCCTCTTTCTCAAAGGAAATATGATCTTTAGTCTATTTCATTGTGTTGAGGATAAAGGCGACATAAGTTGATTTGATAGAAATGGGAATTCTAGTATTGTAAAGGGTTGTATATAATACATCTTTGTAAACATCCAATCACTGAAGGAGTTCAAGAACTGAAATTGTATTGGAAGGGGTGCTAACCTAAGTTATAAAGCTATAGCCATGGGTTTAATCAACCTACCTATCTTCATAAACTTGGGTGATCACATGTACCACATGAGCTATTATAGGCATAGAGATGGTAGTAGGTATGAGATAAGAGATAGATGTACAAAATTTCAAGGGAAGAGGGATAGATATACCTGTTAGTGTTTGGTTGTGTCTAGTAGTGATAGGGAAGTACTCAAAAGTAGCCATTGAGTTATATGCATCTAGGTATAAATCATGAATATGAAATGAAATACATTAAATTTGAGTTATAAGTTATATAACAATATGTTTATAAAGAGAATTATACATGAGAGATAGCAATCAATGGGGAGAAAGCATGAATTTGTGCATTAATGCATACATAATTTTGACATGTGCTATGATATTTCTAATAGGTTTAGCAGGATAAACTTGAAATTTTTTTCATATGAGATACAAAACAAGTAAATAAATCTTGTATTAAAGTCAAGTAAACATTGATTTGAAGGAGAGGGATATTATCATGTTTGACAATAAATTTCTTTATATCATCCCATCTTATGAAGAGTAAGCATGAAATGCAAAGAATGAATATTTGTACTAACATATGGTAAACTTCATCATTCATGTACATGATAGGAATGAGTATGGTCTCTTTATTATTTACAAGAAATACAAGAAATATGTGTAAATAGGTGAGATTCATTTTTGTTTAATATGTGAACTCTGATTTTAGATGAAACGTGATACCTCAAGCAAACAAAGTGACCTAGTATATGCAACTAGGCTTTTGAAAAATTATATTTTTAAAATTTACTATGGATTTTTAAAAATTAAAGTGAATTTTTGATTTAAAATATGCAGTAAAAAAATTAGAAAAATTATTGATTTTAAAGGACCTAGTGTATGCAACTAGGGTTTGGAGGAAAAATATATATTTTCAATAATTTACTAAGGAAGTTTAAAATTTGATGCTAAATTTTGATTTAAATATGCAGGTAAAAAATTAGAAAATTCTTGATTTGAAAGGACTTAGTGTATGCAACTCAGGTTTGGGAGAAAATATTTTTTTCAAAATTACTATGGGGTTTTGAAAATTACAGTGAATTTATGATTTAAATATGTAGGAAAAAATCATAAAATTATTTCTAAAATTAACAAGAAATTATTCCTAGGGTTTCTAGTGTTTTTGTGTGCAAACGAAGTAAGTCAGGTTCACCAAACAATTTAACTATTTTGGGAATATTGGAGTCTTATTCATAATTTAGTTAAGGGTCTAAGTTAATTAAATTAGTAAATAATATTATTTTAATTAAGCTACTGATTGTATAATTTAATTATAATTTGAAACTTTCTAAAAATAGTAATAAATGTGGAAAAAATAAGACTTAGCTGGAAACAGACTGAGATGGCTGAGATAGGGTCTAAAATTTATTGTGCAAGATTAAGATAATGTCACAAATCAAGATATATATTTCATTTTATGAAAGTACAAGAGCACTAAAATAGGACACCCTAGGGTTTGGTGCTATATTCCTCTTCTACCGTTATTGTTTGGAAGACTTGAGCTTTTTGGGTTTTATTCATTGTCTCTGTGTGAGCCTTCCTATGAAATTTTGGTGCTGGATGTCTAAAAAACTCTCTATAGAGTTGATTTAGTCTTAAAACCATAGACTCCATGATGCTTTGACAAATTTTTAGAAAGAAGGGTGGTTAGTGTGAGTAAGATGTACTAAATGTGTATCCATGCCCCTTGTGTGGGCACACTACCTGCATACCAATATTTTGAAGAGGGATCAAGCCATATGTAGTTCTCCCATTTGATGTTCTTTGTGTAATAGTGTGTATGAATATGAAAAATGATAAAACTAGGTGTGCTTGAGGTGGATAGGGATTGGTGTAAGGATTTGGATGTGCTTGTAGCTATATTGGATGGATGTATGCAAAGAATAGAGAAATATGCTTGAGTAGTCTTAATTATATTATTTCTTACTTTATGATATTTTCCAACCCCTTCTAAATGAATTTTGAATGGGATTTTATAGAGATATATTAGTTATGGGTTGAATGTATTCATGGTAGGCAGACAAGAAGAAGGATATGAACCAAAAAGAAATGACCATTGGAGATAAAAATGTACTTGGATAGGAACATCAAAAATGGACACCCTAGGGTCTGATGTTATAGTCCAAATTGGGTGCTATTATCTTGAGAGTACAAGACCTAGGGGGATGTATTTGTCATGGGAAAATCTATCTGGAGGAAGTGGAATCACTATCTAGAAGGCTATTAATGACTAGGAATCAATGAAAAGGTTCCTAAGAGGGTCATGAGAGCAAGCAAGAGGGACCTATGGGTTGGGTGTCACCAACCACACTCAAATTACCAATTTTCACATTTTATATGACTACACCAACCTAAATTATAACAAATGCTCTTATTATGTATGATTGAAAATCAAAATGTCATCTAAATACATAATGACAAATTTATCAAAGTAATGTTTTGGCATTTCACAAATGAGCCTCATGAATGTAATAGATGTATTTGATAATCTAAATGGTATAAAAAACCACTCATACAATGCATCCTTTGTCTTGAATGTAGTATTACACTCATCACATTTTTTAATTTTGACTTAGTGACATCCACTCTTTAAATCAATCTTCATGAAGTATCTTGGTCCACTCAAACAATATATCAAATAATCCTTTCTTCATAATGGAAATTTGTATTTGATATTTGATAGTGATCTTGTTAATAGATCTTGAATTCATACACGCGCTATTATACAACATTCTAATCATGTGGAAACTATTGGACCTATGCATGGGATTAAAATTTATCTTATAAAACCCTTCTCCAATATCTCAGTCACTTACTTCTTCACTTCCTCATCCTTTATAGGTGTTAACCTATATGTTGGATTGTACAGAAAACTAAATCTAGGCACTAGATCCACATGATAACTAGTCTTTCTCATAGGTGGAAATACATCTAATAAATATTTAAAATAAATTTTAGAAATCCCAATAAATAAAAGTTTCACTTCAAGTGGAATTTCACTCACCTCTTTTGTGACCACAACTTACATATTTTTTTGGATGAATGCAAAACATACCTTCTCCTTTTTTGCCTCATTCAAAAAATATTTACTAGAAACAAAAAAACCTAAGGATTATTGTCCACCTCTTCTCATATTTCCTTCAAAGGGATCAATATGAACATCTGAGCATCATTCACAAGTGTGTATGTGTTTTTTCTACCATCATGCATAAACTTCATATTAATTTGCCATAGTCTTCCCAAACATACATGACATACATCCATATGAATTATGTCACACAAAAACTCATCTTTGTAAGACCCAATATACTAGTAAATTGATAATAATTTATGGCTCTAAGAAATATGAAAACCTTATATGGATTGGGATGAACAAATATTTATGTAGGAATAATTCAAGTTTCCTTGTAATCATAAATCAACTAAAAACACTTAGTCTAAAAGATACACAACTTGTTATTGTGCATAAGAAGTTATTTACACACAATGTAGATACCGAAATCGTGTCTACCCCTTGGTCCTTTCTCCCCCTTAGTCCCCTTTGGTCCACTTAACCACTCCTAACCCATGTTTTATTAATTTCTTATAAATATCCTATTTTAAATTAATAAAATCCCTTTTTTCTCTCTCCCTTACCACCTCACCTCCCTAGGATACCCTTCTTGGATTCCCTTCATTCCCCACATGGCCAATATTAATGCTTAGACTTCTATTCCAACTTCTCCCCTTTAAACTCTCGCATCCATTTAGCCACCTTCGACCATTTCTTCCTCGGACTCGCTGACTCAGTAGTTGGGAAAATGGACGAAAGGCTATTTTTAGCCTTTTTCCTGCCTTCCAGCCACCGACATCGGTCAACTATCGACCAACATCAGCGATATTGTCGGCATCGGCATCCTTCATAGCAGTTTTCTACGTCCGTTATCCTTCCTTCACCCCTCTCTCGCATCAGACTCCTAGAATCCTTCAATCCATCAATCTTTCGCTTCTCTCTCTTTCATTGCTAACTCTTTGGCTACAAGTACACATCAAACAACACTCTCTAGGGACTCTGCATCAGTTTTCTACATCAACAACAGGGACTCTGCCTTCAGCAACAACATCAACAATAAGGACACCAGTCTGCAACACTCCTTCAACCAGTCACAGGTAAGTATTTTTCTTGTACTTTCATTGTGTTTTCTAGTTATTTGCTTCTTGTATTATGAACTAGATTCAGCACTCCCTATCCCTAGACCAGACCAGACCCGAATCCTCATCTCCCTGTCTCCCTATTGGCCTCCTCTACCCTTCTGTCCCTTTTTGACATTCTGTCCATTGTCCCAGACCTTTGCACAGACTCTCAGACCATTAACCAAAACTAGACTCTCAGACCCAGACCTCCAGACCATTCAACCAAGACCAACACTCTGTCTCAGACCCATCCATAGACCAAAACTCGTCCAGACCTCATCCACAGACTACTTCCCCGACCAATGCCAGTCACTTCCCCCACCGACGTCGGTAGAATAACTGACGTCAGCATCCTTTACAACCGACGCTGGTGACTGTGACCAGGCCGACAACATCTTTTAGGTAAGCCTTTGCTTCCATTTCCTTTTCTGTCTTTATCATTTCTCAGTCTTTTATCATCCTATCGTTTATCAGACATCTTTTTATTAATCAGTGGGTTGACATCTCTTAAGCTTTTGCTTGGCAACCCACCATCTCCTTATCTAACGCCTTCTTTGTCTTAGTCTCTTTCTTTTGCAGGTGTCATTCCTCCATAGCCAAAGAGGAGTACCTCCTATCGTCTGGATTATGGTGTGCATGACTATATCCAGGTACATACAAGCCTTGACCATTTCTTTAAGTTTCTCTTAATTCCTTCTTCGAATGTGAAAGTGAAAATATAGCATAGAAACATTTTGGCACACCCGGTGGGACCCTTAGGGTCTCCCTTGGGTTCCTTTTCTTTTGTTCATATAGGTGCATTATGTTTCTCCCTTTTCACCTCTTTCTTCTCTTCTAAATGACATCATAAGCAGGAATAAAAAGAACTTTTCTTTTCTTTTCTTGCACTTCTAGACTAGTCAAAAATCATATCCTTCAAACCCTTTCTCAACTTGTTTTCATTTCAACTTAACATTTTGACTTGGGGCTTAAAACACTTTGCATTCATTTCTGCTTGCTTGCATTTCTTAGTCCACACTTAGTAATTAATAACCGCATATTGAATTAATCGTAGTCCACTAGATGTTACACAACTGAACCACTTGCACTAAATCAAACATCAAACTTACTTGAGACAAGGCCCGACTGGGATTTCATCCCCCAGCGGATACCTTACCCCTACCTAGAAATCTCACTTGGATTTCATCACCAAGGGGAAAGCCCACTCCGTTCTCTGGTGGAGGATAATCTCTAGGCAAGGTATATTTTGGCTAAGCGAGACCAGCTTATCACTAGGCTCGTGAAGTGAGGGGAGCTTGCTCCTTAGCACCAGGCCACGTACCGAACCTAATATAGACTTATTGAGCACCTAAACATACCTGAAACCATCTTTAGACTACCTCTTCTAGGACCCTTCTAACAACCAACCTCCCCAAACATCACTTTAAGGCATAAGCCACAAGATTCTAAAAATTGTTTCTTAGGATTTAATGCTTAGTGTCTGCCTGTCTCCATTTATTTCTTTGTTCTTATCTACTTGTTTGAGTTAGTGAGGATGTTCTTCTCCTTTGATTTCCAAAAACTCTCAAGTCTTTTGAGTTTTTGGAAAACACAGTCACCGACATCGGCTTTACTACCGACGTCGGCCACCCTTCCTCACCGGTATCAATTATCTGACCGACGTCAGCCATTTGATATCACTAACATCAGTTTTTCAACCGATGTCGGTCACTGTCACAGTCCCTTTTTTTAAAACAGTAGCCTAAAACCCGACCCTTTTTCTGCCAAAAACCCTATTCTGAGTTTCTGAAATTGAGAAAACACAGTTTTTGAAACCTGCCCCTCCTCCTTGCCTTGAATGGTTTTGACACACAGTCAAACCAAGGCTCTTCTTGACCACGCGAGACATCAACCGCTTCCGCCCTCCCCGCCCATAACCAGTCCTATAATGGAGTTCCACTCAGAGACTGAAAGAACTCCTACTCACCCAACCCTGCCCCAGACTCCTATTATTCCAGAAGGGGACCAAGATTTTGCATGATTCTTGGACCTCAATGTCAAAGCCCTCCAAAACTATCTCGCAAGAAACCAAATGCAGGATCTTTCACTTGCAGCGGCAATGACATCGACGTCACTTGCTACCCAACCCATCATGACTCAGCCTATTATCTTGACCAGTCACTCGACCATGGCCAATACGCAAAGTTTGGCCTCCTCATCTATTTTTGAACCTGCCTCCATCGGGGTGTCATTACCCCCTCAACTTCATACATTTCAACCGAGTTCTACACCATACCAGAACTTGGTTGTCTTGACCTCACCCACTCTTGCACCTATACATGCGGGAGTGACAACCTATCCTTTTACTAGTGTCGCCACTCAACCACCTATGGCGGTATCTAGTCAACTTGTGTCTTCCAACTTCATGACACAAGCCCCTTTGGCCATGACATCTATCCCTATGACGTACTATCCATATGTTATGCCTACACAAGCACAACCAAGTACGTCATATGCCTCTTCGACCACCTTTCAGGTGCCCTACAACCTAGGGGGTGCCCTACCTGTCAATCTGTCAGTAGACATCATCAAAATGCTGATGGACAAAATGTCTAGTCTTGAAACCTCTATCTCTAGTTCAAGCAATGTTCTATCATATGAGCAAATTTTCAACGAACCCATCCATCCTTCTGTGCCCTTCCGACCATACCCCAACCAGTGGGAGCTTCCTAAATTTACTTGCTTTCAGAGTAAGGAAGACCCGCAACACCATCTTCGGGCATTCAGACATGCCTGTTATCTCATTGCCCATGACAATGCATTACTTTTACGCACATTCCTTATGTCTCTTTCTGGCCCCACTCTTGACTGGTATAGCTCTCTGACCAGACATTCTATCTTTTCATTCACCCAACTCGCCCAATTATTTCTTGACCATTTCTCTATCAACATCACCAAGCAAGTTTCAATCACAGACCTCTACTCCATCAGGAAATTTGACGACGAGTCCATAGTCGATTTTGTCACCCATTGGAGAAGCCTGTTTAACCAGCTCTCCTTCTCCTTGCCTCAACTTAAGATCATTGAGCTATTTTCTTGAGCATGTGCTAGCCACATCTCTTCTACCTTGCAGATCCAGACATTCCACACTTTCGACGAAGCTTTCACCATGGCAAGAAAGCTTGAACTCTGTGCCATCGATGAAAATAAGGTCAAATTGCGTAATAACAACGCAAAATATAATGACCTTTCTTCATCCAAACCTTCTTCTATCCACTCCCAGTCCAAGGGGTCGGCAAACACTATCATCTTTAGACCATCATCTTCAACAATAACCAACCGACCATCATCTTCAACATCAGACTACATCAATAGACACTTTCAACATTGATCCATACAACGTCAATTCACTCCAATTGGAGATTCATATGCCTCTGTCTTGGATAAACTCGTCAAGCAGGGGGTCCTCAATCTCCCTTCAATCTGACCACATCAATTCGACCCCTCAACACCTATCCCTGCATGGTACAGGGAGAATGACTTTTTCAACTATCACCGTGTCAAAGGCCATGACACAGATAACTGTCAAACCTTCAAAAACATCATCCAAGACATGCTAGACAAGGAGGATCTCATCTTGGATAACCCAAATTCCCAAACCAACCAAAACCTTGACATCTTCAAACAACCCTTTCCCAATCACCCGCCTACTCAAAACAATGTCCAGACCATGACCAATGACCCTCAAGACCATGACATACACACCGTCGACACTATCTTTTCTCTTGTCCCTGACCAACCTCCTTCATAAGAGGAAGACCCTTCTTCCCCTATTCCTCCTCTACAGGATGAAGAAATTTCTTCTCCTATTAATCCTCCATCGACCTCTCTCATATTGGAGGATGCTTTGATGGCACCCACACCGGCTGCCTCACCCTCATCCTTTTTGTCATCAATGGGGGATCATACATTCCCCATGCCTAACCACACATCGCAACCATGAGCATTCCTACACTCTATCCAACTGTAGAGCCACACTCTCCTATTTCTTCTCCACCAAGAGAAGAACCAGTCTCTTCACCCATTTTTATCAAGGAAGACCCAGTCATGGTTTCCTCTTGTCTTTTGCCTGAGATTGCTACATCTCACTTGCCTCCATCCGCATCCAAATCCAAACCTGAATTTAACCTCACCTCGCATAATAGTGGCCCTTGCCCCAAACCAACGAAGGCCATTAAACCACACCGGAGGACTTCTCCCCCACCTTCATCATTACCTTCAATTTTGGGTCTGCATCCATCCACTTTAATAGGGGTGCTTCCTACTCCCATACTTCACAAAGGCAAGTCACCTCCATTACTCTCTCAACCCATCAGACATATATCTCCTCCAAACCATTGACCAACGCATCTTATGCCTCCTAAACCAAAGTCACCAACCCTCACTGCAACAAAACATCCAGACCTGTTAGCAGGTTCTTATGCCTTGCTGTTACGACAATTATTGCAGTCCTCTCGTATCAGTCTCCCGACTCTTAAGTCATATCAATCCCTTGGACCAAAACCACCCTGGTTTGATGACACTCGCATTTGTGCATACCATCGCATGCCTGGGCATGACACTAAACATTTTTGTGCCCTCAAGGTTGTCATTCGCCAATGTCTAGGGAATGACACCCTTCTTCTCGACCACATTATCTAAAAACCTTCAGCACCGCCCCACTCATCAACTCTTAGATCAAGACCATCTTGGTTTGACGACTCTAAATTTTGTCATTATCACCACACTCCAGGACATGACACTGAGCGTTGTGCTCTTAAAGTTGTCATTCATCAACAACGGAGAAAGGATTTCCTTCTTATCAAGGATCCTCTTGACCACCCCTTTGACAAATCATCAACATCAACCCATGCTTCTCAAACTTCGTCACCTAAATTGGGATCTCCACGCCAGACTATGGTCCCTTCACCGCCTTTAACTTCCTTATTCGACATCAACACAGTCAATCTGACCACCAAGCCTCAACCGACCTTGACCAATCTATCAAACATTCTCCTTAGCCGCTGGGGGAATTCAACTTTCATCCAAACCCCGACCAACCTTTCAACCCAGTCTCGACCACATATCAATCACTCTTTTAATCCTAAACCTTGACTAAGCCTCAACCAAGCATCGACCCGACCTTGACCAAACATTCAACCCGACCTCAGCCAGACCGTCAACCCGACCTCAACCAAACATTTTGTCTATCTTCGACCAAATGTTCAAACCAACCTCAATCAAATCTTGATCAAATATCAACCAACTTCTTCAGCATCGACCCCAAACCTCGACCAAACATTGACCAACTCATTCAACATCAATCAACAATATGACCAATTTGGAGCAAAGAAAATGGGGCAAGTTTGCTCCCAATTGACTCGGACCTTGCATCATAACACAATCATGGGTCAGGACTTTGTCAGAACTTGAGCCCCTTTTATGTCTTGCATCTTTGACCAGTCCACTGTTAGTTATGTAATTATTCATTTGATGTTTAACTTGAGCTCGATCCCTTGAGCAATCCCCATCATTGTCATTCCTATCCCCTTCAACCCTCAATCCTAACCCTTTTGTCAAGCATGAATGCTTTGTCCTAATAAAAGGGAAACCCTCTAAACCTCTATAGTCAAGTCCATGACCAAAAGTCCAGTCAGCAAATCAATCAAATATATATAAAAATGGGATACATATTCCAAGGTCATAAAACTATAAATGTAGACTGCTCCCTCGAAGGACAGTTGCATCATCATTTTCTATATTTACTAGACTGTTCCCTTGAAGGACAGCTAGGCCAAAGTCATATAAAACATAAAAAGTAGAATATAGACCACTCCCTCGAAGGATGGCTATGCATAAATTTTGCTACATATACAACACTATTTCTGAAGCTTCCCACATCGATCAGCTTCATGACATGACCACAAAGCAAGACAACATCCCATCACAGGCTTCCCGCATCGATCAGTCTGCCTAAAAAAAAAAAAAAAAAAACTGACTGACAAAACTTTAGAGTTATGGACTGTCTATAGTCGTTCTCGGGGTCACCTATAAAAAAGGGGCAAAGTTGTTCCTGCCAAAAAGGGTTCCCCCTTCCATCTCATTATCAATCCTATTACCCCTGCATACTCAAGGGATTTCGAGCTCACTTAATGTCAAGTGATTCAATTGCTTCTCTAACACAACCCTGGTCAACGACGCAATGCATGAACGGGTCTTTTGTTTCTAAACAACCCTTACCCATGGCATCATTCTGGTGCTTGTCAATGAAAGAGCAATTTGCCTTTCACCTTTTGACACATCTTGGTCACGCATTCAACCCAATCATTATCTATCCAACCAAATCCAAACCAAACCAATCAAACATTTTTAGACCAATGACATGACCTAGTCCATTTCACATAGTTTCTGTGGACAACAATACACATGGAAACTATCGACCAGACACAATTTATGTTAAGCATAAACCAATACTTGCTGAAGCATAAATAGACCTCAATTCATTTTTAGCATACATCCATCATGACTATGGAAAATTGCTAGGGATAAAAGACCACTCGACCAATGTTGCAGAATACACCATCACACAATATGGAAAAGGCTGCAACATCTTCCCCTCATCATTCATCATGACCAAGACCAATCTATCGACCACTTTGACCCCCTGTCTACCACTCAGACCCTTTGTCTGAACTACATTGGTCTGAGGCCCTAAGATCAGGGCTATGTAGGCAGCACTCAGATGATACGACATCATCTGGGGTTAGCTCGACCACCCTTGTTTGTTCATCTCTCTGATGGACAAACCTTCTTTCCTTTGCCCAATCTTTTGACCATGACCTTGACCTCGACCAAAGACCATGGAGATCATGCCTATCTCCTCCGACCCTGACCACTTCCAAGATGACTTCACCTTGGTTGTTTTTGCATGCATGCTACCCCATGATTGGTTAGCAAAATTGTGCGTAGACTATTTTTAACCCTCACAAGTATAGGATCGCAAGCTGGTTGATCCACACTACTTGTGACATTTTCATGTTTTTGGGAGCACTTCCTGAGCTTGGGATACCTGAAACACGATGACCATTTAGAGCTTTAACTTAGATTGAATAACCCAATCAACAGACGACTAAATGCTGGGGCCCAGTTATTTCAATTTTGGCACTCCTCGACCCTCGACCTGTGACAATTTGACCTGACCATTTCGTGAAGTGGTATATGTGCAATCATGACTTTTGCAGCATTCACACTCCATCTTCACCATCTTCATCCACTCTCTGTCAAATCAGCACCTGATTTCAGGTTCCTTTTCCTCGACTCCTACTTTGAGGGGGAATACCTCATCCATAATCGGGGCAACCCAACCCTCCTATTTTTGTCTTGCAGTTCACTTGAATAACCAATAAGATGAAATCAACCTTATCCCTCACTTGGGGCAACCAACTCCTATTTTTGTCTTGCAGTTCATCTAGAGAAACCAACAAGACAAAAAGGGGCAAATGTAGATACCGAAATCGTGTCTACCCCTTGGTCCTTTCTCCCCCTTAGTCCCCTTTGGTCTACTTAACCACTCCTAACCCATGTTTTATTAATTTCTTATAAATATCCTATTTTAAATTAATAAAATCCCTTTTCTCTCTCTCCCTTGCCACCTCACCTCCCTAGGATACCCTTCTTAGATTCCCTTCATTCCCCACATGGCCAATATTAATGCTTAGACTTCCATTCCAACTTCTCCCCTTTAGACACCTTTGACCATTTCTTCCTCGGACACGCTGACCCGGTAGTTGGGAAAATGGACGAAAGGCTATTTTTAGCTTTTTTCCTACCTTCCAGCCGCTGACGTTGGTCAACTGTCGACCGACGTTGATGATATTGCCAGCATCGGCATCCTTCATAGCAGTTTTCTGCATCCATTATCCTTCCTTTGCCTCTCTCTCACATCAGACTCCTAAAATCCTTTAATCCATCAATCTTTCACTCCTCTCTCTTTCACTGCTAACTCTTTGGCTACAGGTACACATCAAGCAACACTGTCCAGGGACTCTGCATCAGTTTTCTACATCAACAACAGGGACTCTGCCTTCGGCAACAACATCAACAACAGGGACACCAGTCTGCAACACTCCTTCAACCAGTCATAGGTAAGTATTTTGCTTGTACTTTCATTGCGTTTTCTAGTTATTTGCTTCTAGTATTATGAACTAGATTCAACACTCCCTATCCCTAGACTAGACCAAACCCGAATCCTCATCTCCCTGTCTCCCTATTGGCCTCCTCTACCCTTCTGTCCCTTTTTGACATTCTATCCATTGTCCTAGACCTTTGCATAGACTCTCAGACCATTAACCAAAACCAGACTCTCAGACCCAGACCCCCAGACCATTCAACCAAGACCAACACTCTGTCTCAGACCCATCCACAGACCAAAACTCATCCAGACCTCATCCACAGACTACTGCCCCGACCGACACCAGTCACTTCCCCCACCGACGTCGGTAGAATAACCGACATCGACATCCTTTACAACCGACGCCGGTAGGACCACTGACGCCGGTGACTATGACCAGGCCGACAACATCTTTCAGGTAAGATTTTGCTTCCATTTCCTTTTCTGTCTTTATCATTTCTCAGTATTTTATCATCATATCCTTTATCAGACATCTTTTTATTAATCAGTGGGTTGACATCTCTTAAGCTTTTACTTCTGGGATCAAGCTTTTGCTTGGAAACCCACCATCTCTTTATCTAACACCTTCTTTGTCTTAGTCTCTTTCTTTTGCAGGTGTCATTCCTCCACAGCCAAAGAGGAGTACCTCCTATCATTTGGATTATGGTGCACACGACTATATCCAGGTACATACAAGCCTTGACCATTTCTTTAAGTTTCTCTTAATTCCTTATTCGAATGTGAAAGCAAAAATATAGCATAGAAACATTTTATAGTGTTTTATTAAGAATTTTTCACATAACCTTAATGGTATATGTATTTTTTTCACTTTAGAAATATTGAGTAAGTCTTAAATCAGTCTCATGCAAACTAGAACGCTTATAGTCTTACAATGCCAAAGAGTTTTATTGCACATGTTTGCTTATGAAGCTTGTGATATATTATGTTGGATTTTATTGCACAATAGTATGAGTATGTGGATCATTACAAAATAATATTCCACACATCATTTTATTTCAAAGTTTTGTGACTTATAGTTATGAGGTTAATATTTTCATGCAATTTATCTTATGCTCACTTGCTTGTGTGATGTGTTATAAGTAACTAGATAAAATAGTTGATTATAGTCCTAAACATTGCATTTAATTCCTTGAGTCACATAATACTATTGGATAAAATTTAATATCACATTGATATGTGTTCTTACATGATGTGTTATATGTTCATGTATTACCATTGGGACTATAATCTATATATAATATTTGTACTAGGTTGTTGAGGACATTAATGAAATTAGATGGCTCTTATGCCTATATAGACATTCCCATACACTTGTATTAGAGGGAGGATGATCATAAATCATTTGAGTATTATGAGAGATAGCTATTCTTGAAGATAATATGAGTTAGTAAGTCAAGATCTATAGATATAATTTTACAATGCATCTCATTTGAGATTAGATAATGTCATAGTATGTGCAAGTTATATTTTATTCATAGAATAAAATAAATAAATGAGTTTGTTATTGTTGAATTTTATTGCATTCTTATATTTTTATATAATTATGGAAGGTTGTGTGTTATAAGGCATCTCTTCATTGAGACACAATTGTGACTGCATCATATATTGTTAGAGCAAGGTTTCTTCCTTTCTAGTGAATGCATGGATAAAACTGTATTTTATGCATTTGTGAGTGTGACAAGGAAATAAATAAATATTTTAGTTTGAGTGTTGGGTATATGGTGTAGTGGTTGTGTTTTCACTTGGATTTGCACCCTTTTAGGATATTTATAATCTCTCCTCATCCAAGTGGCACAATGGAAATACCTCTAGGATTTTGGGTAGCCTTCACTTGGATTTGCACCCTTTTAGGAGATTTAAAATCTCTCCTCATCTAAGTGGCATAATGAAAATACCTCTATTCTTTTGGGTATCCTAAGGATGAGATGAATCTCTAGATAGGGATAACTCCATTGATGTACCACTTTGGATTGAAACTACACCTAAACTTTGGGGGGGGGGAGGGATAGAGATAAATAAAATTAAACTATCTTAAGGGAGGTAATACACAAAATGGATTGATGACTTCCAACCAATAACATTCTACACATGAGAACAAAGGATAAACTGAACATACACTTCTCCAATGTAAATCTTCTCACATCAATGTTACATTATGAGGTTATGAGTGAATGTGAAAAGATATGAGGAATAGAAAAGAGGAATATGAGGGAAATAATGAATAAAATAAGTCACTCAATACTTGAAAGTTCCTAGAATACTTCACATGCACTGCAAGAAGAAGCTTTCCAATTGTAAATAAGATGCAAGAATGAGATAACATGCTAAGAAATCTATAGTCTTCACTAAGCAAGATCCAACATTCAAGTAAGATAAATAAGAATAGTCATGAAGAGGTAAAAAATAAGTATTACTATTGATCAAATGGTATGCAAATGATTAGGGATTAACCATACTTAGGAGGAATATAAGTTATAATGGCCAAAATGGCTAGTTCTTATAGAACTTGAGAGAGAAAGAGAAGAAGAGAGAAGTTCAAAGGTCACAAAGACACTTGTAAAGATGAGAGAATAAATTAATTGTGCATTAGAAGAATATATGTGATGAACCATGAAAGTTTATGAATCCCAAGTGTCCATCCAAGTCATCAAACTCTTGCAAAGTGGCATGAAATTCCCTTAACTAGCTCAAAAAAATTGCCTTCATGATTAGCCCTATTTGAACATCCCATTGTTTATTATGTATATGTATGATGATTGTAATTCATGGGAAGGATTTAAAACATTGCTCTCTATTCATTGGTTTTAGTTTTGGTCCTTTAGAATCATCCCAAAATGAGATATCACCATCTACTGTCAAGAAAACTCCTCTTTCATGCACCCTACACACTTGTATTGAAATTTGGATTTATTTTATCATGAAAATATATGGGAGAGAGTGGATGAAAATTTTAAATACCCTACATGTATTTATAGGCATCATACATGCTTTAAAATTAGCTTATATGAAGTTTTCCACCCTTCTCACTAGCTTGTCCACTAAGCCAATTTTGATTGGATGAGATGAGAGATATTATTTAGATATTTAGGAGTTTTTTATTGGAATTAAATGAAAATATTGAGTTATTCAAATTATTAATATTCCATCCAAACTTAATTTCATATTCATACTCCTCTTGTAGCCTACACAATGCATAAAACTATCAAGAAAAACACATTTTGTACCTTGTCCATACAAGTCTATACAAATAAAAGGTATGGGAGGAATCCTGAGTCCTATGAAACTTAAAATAGGTTTCATGGTAAAACTATGCCATTATATTATATTTCTATCTCTATTTCCATTGTCAGGTCATTAACAAGGGTTTAATAGGGTTTTAGGTAGTTTTTAGTCTTAAGCATTATTCATAAAGTTATGAAGTTGAAATTGAAAATAAATGCCACAAAACTAATTTTTAGGGATCCTATTAAACTCTCAAAAATCCTTTAGTTCCCATGAAAACTCTCAGAGGAGATATGAACACTTGAAGTCACCTATTCGAGCTCTTCCTTCCATTCTAATAGGCTTAATGTTGTCTAAGGTCCTAAAAGTGGATTATTTGTGTTTTATGTACCTTAAAAAAGATACATAACTTCTTTATTGACCCCAAAAATATGATAAAATAGTTTTAAATGTTCACATCATGTGGAAAGTGAAGGCGATTCCACATTTGGGCATTAGGTCTAATGTTGGTCTTGTAGCTTGTCTGCACCTCAAAGCCTAAAATGACCTTTGATGGATTTACTTGCCTCATAATATCCCAAAAATATATAATACTATCCCATAGACATGATAAAACAATGTGGAAGGCAAATCTCATGTTATAAATGGAAGTGGTTTTCTTTTTGGCTTTCAGGTCTTAATTTTACCTACTAGGCCTGCTTACAAACCTGATGATCTAGGACAACCTATACGGTTTCATACTCATTTGTTTGGTTTATGATGATTTTATTGATGTATTTTAACTCCAAATAACTCATTTAAATTTCTAATAAACCTCACGTTCATCTTATCACCTCCCTTCCTCAAACTTGCCTACCTATGCACAAGTAGAAGTACCCTCTATCTAAGATAAAATAAAGGGTACTTACCCTATTTGTCTAGATAAAGTGAATATTTTATATGGTTATTAAAGTTATAAGGATAATTTTCACCAAATTTTATCCCTTAGTGACACCATTTTACCTTTTAAATCATCAAAGACCCAAGACAGGCTCCTTGAATGATAGACTATGTAGGGTTCTTTATGAGGACTGTGTTTTGCACTTGGAAGTGCCTTCCATTTGCTTGTTTTCCATCATGATAACTTAATAATAATATAATTATCATATTTTTATGGAAATACATATTCATTTTTTTCTCTAACCTCCCACATGCTCTCTACACTCCTGCCTAATCAAGACTGAGTGTGTTACCTTGACTATGTCTTGCTTTTAGAGAAGATACCTATAGGTTATTCATACCTAATTTAGGGCTGAAGATAATGATTAGGAGAAATTTAGAGTTTAAAATTGTAATTTGACAATTTTTAATCCCATTTTATTCATAGTTAGGTTGTATATATGTTGGAAACACTAACTTCCCATTTATTACCTGTATCAATCATAACTTGGGTGTAGGTTGCATACAGAGCCTTAAAATGGATTAATTCACATTGCCAAAGGTTTATAAAGGTGATAATTATCTTTATGGAATATTTCCAAGATTTATTAATCATTTCAACCCCACCAATTGGCTTCATATGCACTTTTGGTTACAATTGAGTCCTCCACTACCTATTGACTGAGACACCCTATTATAGGTGTGTATTGGGCTTCAACTGAGCTCATTTATGATGTTTAGAGGTCTTAAATGAGTCCCTCTAGGTCAGAAAGTGTAGGTTTGAACTAGTGATCTTCTTTTAAGGTCTTAGGACATCACTCAGGCATCAATTTAGGGTCACTAGTTTGACTGAGACACTTTGCCCTTTAGACCTTGCTTGTAGGTGCATCTAGCTCTTTAGACTTGGTCATGATGCTTACAGAACATCTTTGGAGCCATGGGAATCATTTTATAATTTATTATATATTTTACTCACTATATATGCTCTTTAGACTCCTAACTAAGGTTTTTATTTCTTAGATTGAGATACCCCTACTATACGTGTGTATTTCCATTTAAAGGGACACCTGTAGGTAGCCATAGGCTTACAAGACCATGTCTCAATCTTATGTCGATAAAATTCAAGTAATTTATATGAAATTACATCATTTGAAACATCCTAGTCATGAGGTATTGTCTGATTTTTTCCTTAGGGTGTCAAAAGTCATTCAACCTTTCAAACCTATAGATATTAGTGTCTAATTTCAGTGTATTTTAAGGCCACTTTGAGGTATTCAAATTCTACCTTGCACTAACCTTCTCAATCCCATATTTAGAAGAGGCCTTATCTACACTATAGGTTACAATATTAACCTATTTATATACTTTTAAATCCTTGGGAATCATGTTATGAGAGGTCCACAAAACCCCCTAAAGCTCTATTTTAACATTTTAGGGAAAGTTTCCTAGAATTCAACCTCTTGTCTCTTCAATCATGATTACACACCTTTTTGTCCCTTTGATAGTTCAAAAAAAATCTCAATTGTAAATTTACATATTAAAAATAATAAAGAGGATTACTCCATGTTTCAATCCTTTACACAAGATTCTTTAAATCTCTACTGGTACACCTGTAGATGAACAGTCTTACATGCAGGCAATAAAGCTTCTCTAGTTGTCATGGAATTAGATAAATGCATTTCCAATTTATTTAAATTTTAAAAGGCATCTCTAAATACCATAAAATTAACCTTTCACATTTAAAAGGAATGAAATTGATATCAAGTCTCTAATGACATCATCATGAAATGCCTATATGTGAAAATGAGCTGGATATAGACAATGAATGTGGAATAAAGAAACAAGGTGGATAAAAGGCCTTATGGGCAGATCAAATATATTTTAAACCTTAAAAATTCATGATTGAAAATAAGGACATATTGAGACAAGATTCAAACATTCATTTCAATGTGAAAATCACCTGTATATACATGGAATAGAGCAAGCAAAGGCATCTCACGACTATTTTAGCGTGGTGAATGAGCTTATCACTAACCTTGTAATATTCCCAAGAATAAAAGTGGAATATCATCATATATTTATGGATTAGATAACTAACACACTCTGAATACAACTCCATGGATAGGATAAACAAGCTTATATAGGTGACTATAAGTGGATTTGGGCAAAGAGTTGACAATAAAGAATGATAAGATGGGAATTTGCCCAAAGTATTATATGATGGAAAAAACATGGGAAGAGGTGATAATATGACCCAAATATATATGGAAAAACATATTAAAATTAAATGAAACCTTTCAATAAGGCCAACATTCTGGAACAAGGCATAATTGATTGAAACTTCATAGTTGTGACACCTTTTTACAACATAGACTAAATTGCTCATCAAAACATTATGAAACATGAATATAAGAATTTATATCATATTATAAGGTATCCAAAATACTCTAGAGACAAAATAAATAATTATTTCATATGGATTTGACCAGAGTGGAGTAAAACTTATAGGGTACATGAAATAACTAGCATAAAAGTACAGTCAACTTCATGAGGATGGTTCATGAATCAAAGAATACCATTATTAAAAATATTATAATTTAAATTAATGTATCTAAATTTACTAAAAATTACCAAAATAATTTCTCTTGAAACCTCCTGATCTATTCTTACTAAGGACAAACATATAGGTCACTTCTATATGTCTAGGAAAGAAAGAAAAAAGTAGAATGATTTTGGATTTAAAATATAACTTACAAATAAAAAACATTGAGATGAGTATTATGAAGGTGAATAGGCATTCAATGATCTTTTCCCATGTGGCACACTTCCCCATGGTCATACAAGTGCTATTTTCTCTCTTTTTCAGTTGTTTCTTGAATTTTAGTTAAACAACCTACAATATTATGATGTAACTAACATCCTTGATAGGTAAAATGAATTCTTAGATGATTCTAAGAAAAAATTGGCATTTGGACACCTTTGGAAACATGCCACTTGCATTTATGATGCTTAAAAGCCTAATAAAATGACCCAAAATGACAAATTAACTAATATGACAAAGACCAAGGCTAAGATGACATTAAATGACATCAAATAACATATAATAAACCCCATTACAATATAAAAGATCCCATAAAACATATTAAAATCATTTTTTTTACCTACAAGGGTCCTAATTTGACCTTAAAGTCAAATTTGGTCAATAGGTTATTCTTTTGATTTCAAGGAAATGACACATATAGGAGGTTTTTTTATGAGAGCACCGAGAGCATATAGATAGCCAAGACTTAAAAAACATGGTAGAATTAATGAAAAATATACAAGCCCACATAAATACTATGAATATTACACAATTACAAAGTATTGTAGTGGATGATGAAAATTACAATGAGGCCACATAAGGAGTACCTGATAACTATATTGAAAAATAATAAGAGGTCAATAAACATGAAGAAAAATTCCTATGTGAAATCATAAGGATGAGTATTAAATTGAAGTTGGACACTTCTATTTGTTTATGGAGTTAAGTCCTAAATATTTCATTGATTAAATCACTAAGTTAGAGAAATATTTTGAGTATGAGAGAATGGAATATCTAAAGATATTTAATTTCACCTGAGCAAATTTGGAGGGTCACACATTCTTATGGTTGGACCATGTTTTAGTGGAATGAGTCTTTATTTGTTGTAAATTTTAAGACACCATTCATACTTTCATATTACTAATTAAATTTATTCAAGAAGCTAAAAAATATATGACAGAAAGAGATGAGTGTCAATTATTATACAAAAGAGTTTTATAGACTCACTATCAATGTGGATCATGTTGAGGTTAACACTGATTAAATATCAAGTTACATGAGTGGATTGTGTATTTTATATAAGATGATTTTGGAATGATTAATATACATTAAATTTAAGAAACCAATTAGTGCACTTTGAAGTATGAGGATAAGTTTTCTTATAGACAACAGGGTGCAATAAGAGGGAGAGACAAGTTTTCATGCACACGAGGATAAGGAAATAGTAGTAAAAGTTTTTTGTGCACAAAGGAAAAGATAATAATTCTCATTTTAATGATACTAGTTAATGAAGAGGTAAAGGAACCCCTACCATAGGTAGAGGGTCACATGGACAAGGTAGATGAAGAGGATTCATGGGTACATGTTTTGGATGCAAAGAGATCAAACATAGAGCATTTAAATTTCCACATGTGTACAATGAAGGTAGTAATAAGAATGATGTGAAAACACATATCATGAAAGTGGATGAGGAAAGTGTTATGTCAATATATCATGGTGAAGAATAGGAAATTTGAGAAGCTCTCATGATGAATAGGGTGTTGTTAAAACCAATAAAAGAATAAAATAGTCTCGTACAGAGTAATAGTCTATTCAAAATTATTTATTTAAAGATAAGTGATGAAAATCGATTATTGATTATTGTCTTACATATAACCTTATTTTCACAAGATGGTTGGGAATATTGGTCTAAAAAGTATTACACATCTAAAACCCTACAAGTTATATTGGTTTTTGAAGGGACATCAGATTCCAATAAATGATAAATGTTTGGTAGGTTTCTAGATTATCACATATAAAGATGAAGTCATGTACAACATAATGCCCATGGGTATATGTCATGTGTTACTTGGGACCTTGGTAGTTTTAAAAGAAGGCACAACATGATGGCCACACAAACACATACACTTTGGTAAATGATGGAAGGGAGTACATTTAAAAACCTTTGAAGGATAAGAGTGAGGAAGTGGATAAAGCTCCAAGGATATTGATGATTTCCAAAAAATAATTTTTGAGAGAAGTGAAATAATTCACATGTTATGCATTGATATCAAATATTACACAAGTTAAAATTGTAGTTATAATAAATAAAACACTTTCATGTGAAGTGAAGGAGATGTTAATTAAATTCATAGAGATTGTTTCAAATGATCTACCAAATGGGTTTCCACCCATGAGGAGTATTATTCATTGCATGGATTTGATTATAATATTGAGTTTACCAAATAAAGTGTCATATAGATTTACCTATAAGGTGAATGTAGAGGTGTAGAGACATTCAAAAGATATTAAGAAAAGTCTTGATAATATAAATTTTTAGACCATCTATAGTTCTGACAGTGTTAGAGCATAATAAATGAGGTGAATCGAGGATGTGCACTAATTATAAATCCATTAACAAGATTACTATTAAGTACATGTTTACACTATTGTGAATGGGTGATTTTATGGATTGCCTAAGAGGAACATGACATTTCATAAAAATTGAATTCAATGGTGAATATCACCAAATTCACATAAGGGAAGGTGATGTGTGGAAGACTACCTTAAAAACACATGAAAGATAATATCAGTGGTTAGTCATACCATTTAGGTTAGCTAATGCACCAAGTATGTTCATAAGACTCATGAATGAAGTGTTGAAACCATTCTTAGGTAAGTTTTTCATAGTATATCTGGATGAAATATTGATTTTTATTAGAAAAAAGGAAGAAAACCTAGTACATATGATACAAGTTTTATAGTAGTTGTGAGATGAAAAGTTTCTATTTAATTTGAAGAACTATAGATTCATGAAGGAGGAGTTAGGATACTTGGGTTTTATAATTTATAGAGAAGGATTGAAGATGGACCCAAAAAATTACATGTTATCATTGAGTGGTTTTCACATAGGAGCATTTTTTAAGAAAAACATATTCATAGCCTTGCAAGTTTCTATACAAAGTTCATCAAGAATTTCAATGAGAAATGAGTATTAATCACTAAGGTAATACACAAAGATAGAAAATAGTTTTTATGGAGTGTAGATGAAAAATATAGCTTTTGACAATTAAAGAAGGAGGTGACTGAACAACTGGTGTTAGCATTTCTATATTTTAGTAAAGTATTTCAAGTATATTGTGATGTGACTCATGCAATAATTGGAGCTAACATGAACTAGGAAGGTAGACATATCACTTTATTTAGTGAGAAACTTAATGATGAAAATAATAAATATTTAGTTATGATCATGAGCTATATGACATAGTGAAAGCACTCAAGAATTTAAGGCATTTTTTATTTCTCAAAGAATTTATATTATATACAAAACATCAATCATTGCAATTCATGAATAGTCAAGGCACATTAAACCAAAGACATGAAATGGGTTTTATTTTTTTAGAGTTATTCATTTGTGTTGAAACATAGGAGTGGTAAGTCAAATAGAGTTGTAGATGCACTGAGTTTAATAAATCTCTTATTGAATGAGTTATGCGAGCATAAGTCATAGGGTTCAAATATATGAAAAAGCTATGTATAAAAGATGAATATTTTGGAGATGCATGTAAAGCATGTTCATAAAAAGTAAGTGTAGATAAAACATTGTGATTGGATTATTTTATGCAAGAGATATTGTTATTCCAAGGAATGTGATTGCATATACCTAGAGGTTTAATACATGAAAATTTGATCAAAGAGAAACATAATAGAGGTTTAACAGGTCATTTTATATGAGAAAACATACACGTAGTTGAATAAACATTATTTTTTTTTAAGATGAGTGTGAATGTACATAATTATGTTTAAAAGTGTATAATTTTCCATTTGGAGAAAAAGATAAGTCAAAATGTAAGGTTGTATCAACTATTTCCTATCCTAGAGAGACCATGGGAAGATACTAACATGGATTTTATTTTAGGATTTCCTAAAACATAAAGGGGACATAATTTAATATTTGTGATGATGGATATATTTTTTAAGATGACACATTTTAATGCATTCAAAAAGGTTAGTGATGTGACACACATTGATAACTTATTTTTCAAAGAATTTGAAAGGGTGCATGGATTTTTGTTCAACATATTATCAGACATGGATTTGAATTTTTTTGGAAATTTATAGAAGACATTGTGGAATAATTTGGATAACAAATTAAAAATTATTTGAACATATCATTCTTTAAAATATGGATAGACAAAGATATCCAACATAAGTCATAATAATATGTTGAGATGTTTGATAGAAGGTAAACTAGAACATGGGATTAAATTCTTATGAAAGATAGTTTGTATTATAAAAATATAATTAAAAAAAGTTATGGAAGGACACCATTTTATATTATGTTCGGGTTGATCCCAAGAGGATTTTTATAATTACATGATCTCAAGTTTGAAGAAAGAAAGAGTGTCAAAGAAAAATATTTTTCTGAGTACATAAGAAACCTGCATAATCAAGTTCACAAAAAAACATCATGTAGTATAAATAACACACACATTCAAGGAGAAGATAAGTGGAATATAAAATTGGAGACAATCTTATCACATTTGAGAAAATAAATATTTTCAAAAGTAACATATGAATTGTTGAAATGGAAGAAGACTAAACCATATATAGTGTTTTGAAAGTTTGTGATAGATGCATATGAAATTGATTTACCTGAAGGAGTAGACACATCAACTATTTTTTACATGGAAAATTTGTATCCTTATCATGAAGGTAATAATAGTGAAGAAAGCGTAAGTGCATATTCTAAAGTTAACTAGAAAGCACAAATGCCTGAAAAAGGGTAAAAAGAGGTGGAAAAAGATATTAACATGAGATTTAAAAAGATAATGAATAAAACGGAGTATACATATTATTTGGTAAAGTGGAAGGGATGAGAAATAGAATATGTGACTTGAATTAAAATTATGGAAAAAAATAAGTATGGAGTACCTATCAAGGAACTCTTATAAGGCACGTGAGTAAGAGATCCTGCTTCTTTGTACTTGGGGTGTATGATGAAGGGATGAGAAATAAAAGATGCAACTTGAATTAAAATTATAGAAAAAACTAAGTATGGAGTACCTATCAAGGAATTATTATAAGGAACATTAGTAGGAGATCATTCTTATTTGTACTTGGGGTGTATGATGTAAGAGCATATGACTTCAATTGTAATCCTACACAAACCAACAAACAATTAGTCTATAAAATAATAGTTTAATGTTGTGCATAAGTATTAATTTGCATACAAGTATTTTGTAGTTTTTTGTGTAACCTTTGTGCACATATATTTTTATATTGTTCTTTTGTGTTTCCTTATTGGTGCGTATAACTTGTCACTTGAGAAACATTATGTAAGTCTTTATTCAGTCCCACATAAAATAGAAGGCTTGAAATATTTCCATGTCAAAGAGCTATATTGTACAACTATGCTTTTAAATATTGAAATATCCTATGTATGATGGTGAAAAAAGTACCAATATGTGAATCATTACACAAGGAATCTTCATCAAATATTTTCATTATGAAGTGTTGTGACTTAACCTTGCAAGTTTATAATTTATATACAACGTGTCTTATGCCAACTTACTCATGTAATATGTTATGAACAACTGGATAAAGGCACTAAATATAATCTTAATGATTAAAATTTAATTACTTGAATCACAAAATATTTTTAGATCTCATTTATCATCACACTAAGATGTATTATATTGTGATGTATTACCATCGGGGTTGTAATCTATGTTTAATGTTTGTAGTGGGTTGTTGAGCACATAAAATAAATTAGGTAGATATTTTACCTATATAAACATGCCCCTAAATTTTTTTTAGAGGGAATATGATCATATATCACAAGATTACTCTAAGAGATGGCTATCTTATAAAGACCAAAATTTAATAAGCTAAGAAATACAAATTTGATGTTGCAAAATATGCCAATTAAGATTGTATAGTGACATAGTGGGGAAAGATGTATTTCCTTTATAAAATCAAATAAAGAAATGAGTTTTTTTTTTTGCATTTTATTGTAGTATTATTCTATTGTGTAATTCTGGAAGGCTGCATGGTCTAAGGCATCTCTTCATTGAGATCTCTAAGCACAATTACATAAATTATTTTCAGCCCACGATTCTCTAGCATTTCGTTTGAAACCAATTTATCTATGGTATCAATATCAATAATAATATTACAACATATAACTTCCACTTTGCATATATTTTTCAAGATATTATTTATTTACACTAATTCATTCTCTTTCGTGGTTGATTTTATTAACACTCTCTTCATTATAAGAGCTTCACCATGCTAGTTCCTCTATGTCATTTTGGGATGAAAAAATCTCCTAATATTCATAATCAATATGATTTATTACTTCAAGCCTCATAATATTATTCTAAAATACTTTGGGACATTCAAAATCTCTATGTCCAACATCTCCATATTCAAAGCACTTTCCAATGAATCCTCCATGTATTCATCTACTAAAGTATCCTCTTACTATTTATGAATACTATGTTTGATTATTATTACAAGAAGTATTATCTTCACCTTCAAAAGTATAATATCCCATATCAATATTTTTGTGTCCTCTTCCTCTTGAGAACCTTCCTATACTTATAGATGTATTTTGTTTTCTCCTAGACAACTTATCTTTCCACTTTAATGCAAATTGATATAATTCCTATACCTATTTCAACTTGAACATTCAAAAATCATCTTATATGGAAATAATAATTCCATTTACATACCTTGATGTCTTATATTGATCATCCTCCACATGACCAACTCTAATGGTGAGCTGGACAAAATCCCTGGTGTAGCATCACACACTCATCTCTCTTTGTCTCAAATTTTCAACTTCATGAATAAAATTAATTGATATTTAAAAGGTATAAACTTACCTTTTATATTTAAAACTATTATATCCCAAGAAATTATTGAATATTCTCTCCCTTTATAGCTACATAAGATACCATAACACAAATGAATGTTCCTTCTACTTGGTATAGGGAAACTTCACTCTTTTGGGATCCTCTATTGACTCATAGCCAAAATATTTCTCCAAATGTGTGATATGGAATAATATCCTTAGGGCATAAAATTATTAGTGTCCAACTTTGGATTGCTTCCCATATTTTCAATTGATTTTAAAAATATATCTAATGTGTCATCATCTAACTCTTCAATTTGAACTTCTTGAGTACCTCCTTCATCACCACAAGTACAATACAACTATAGTTCCTCTCCTTTGTGAAGACTCCATTGCATACAATCTTGCTTGGATTCCTCTCAACATCTATATCAAGTCTGTAACTCTAGGTGCACTTCCACCTCTAAGAGGTATTCAACTATATGTCATATCTTCACAATAATACAAGATTCTTTTTCATAACTTGTAATTAACTCAACAAGAGCCACCCAACCCAACATGGTAAACCTTTCTCTAATACCCAATGAGGTAAATGGAAATGAGGAGTCCAAATTAATGGTTGCCTTATTCCTTATCTAGGATTTACAACCAATATCAAATGGACACACACAAACATAAGAGCTTACCTTGGAATCAAAACACCCTCTTTATTGAATGAACATCATAATATTACATATATTCATACACACACATATTTTACCCTACTTTACTATGAAAAATAAATTACAACTTAGTCTCATGGAATAGCATCATTTAAACTAATACACCACACTTGTAGGCTCTCTAATTATGTTTCTCTCTTCTTTCATGGAGTTGGAATTATCTCACTTACAACTTCTCTCTTTCCAATTAATCTCCACCTCTTGAAAACAGATTTGAATCTTTGTTCCTTGACACTAACATATTGAAAGTCTCTTTGATTTCCCTCTACTTTAGAAAATGGTCCACATGGCCAAAAATTAAGTTTTAGGAGTTATTTTACCCCTACCTCTAATGTAGGAGAAATTTTCAATTACTGCAGACTAGAGGTTTGAAACTAACACCTGTATGAAGTGATAGTTTTATCACTATCCCAAAAAGGGTTCGCTTGATCTCTAGGAGATGACTATTTTGACATGTTATATTTTTTATGATGTTTTTAGGATTATCCTTAATCTTCTTCCTTATGCACAACATTGCTGACACATTTGACAAGTCACACATATAGATAAACACACATAAAATCCCAACCCATGTTTTTAGTTGATGCAGATTAATTATGAACCTAAATTCTCTTATATGAAATGGTGTTTGGGTTATGGTGTGACATTTTGTGTTCCCTTTCAATTTCAAAAAACAAGGTTTATAGTTCTTACGAGTATACCAATACTTCTAGTTGCATATTGTAAACTCTATTATGAATGCCTAGTAATGTCAAGGAATGCATGTAGTATCCTTATAGTCTAACATCAAGCAAAAAGGTATCCATATTGTCTTATTAAAGGATGTGAAAAGACCATTTATGTAATTAAGAGTAAATTATAGATAAAACATATCCATATAAAATGAATTACTTATAAAGTCCTTTTTCTCTTTTAATAATGCAGTAGCTCCCAAATTGTTTGAAGTCACAATCATATCTTCTCAGGGAAATGTAAATGATAACTTAAACTAAGTGGCTTAAATTATTACTAAGGTGTAAGATGCACTATTTCCCAAATAGGGTTTGTTCTAAATTTAATAATAAGTTGAGGAATCTAGGTATTTCGTCATGTCTATAGGGTTTTTAAAAATATTTTGGCTTGACAAGGAAAGGAGTTATCACATAACCTTTATCATGAGAGGGGCGAGGTGATGTGTAATTGGAATCTAACCTTAGTTTCAATCATGAATATGAAGGCCTTATATATGGTACAAGTGCACAAATAATATATTCATTTGAGTGGACATTATAATTTTTTATGGATTATTTTTTAAATATTATTATTATTTGGTGGGTATGTTCTCTTATTTTAATATTAAGGTTTTTAAATTATTTATTTAAAATTTAAATTCAAATCTAAATTCATTATTTAGTATTATGCTAAAAATGATGTTTAGAGTTTGATAATCTTTGTATTTTTATTAGTTATTAGAATAATGCCCCTTACATAGTGAAAAAAGTACTTTTAGAGGTTTCTCATAATGATTTTTAAAACAAAGAGTAAGTACAATATGAACATATCTATAGGCATCAAAGGTTATGAATCTGTTCACTTTCTCCACCCTCCACCTCTTCTCCATCGAATATTCTCTACTTATGGGGGTATGGAGGGTGACACTTGTCTCAAATTAATTTTGGACATGCTAGGTTTGCTCTTCCAAGTGGAGATGGTTAAAGGAAGTTTCTCAATATGGTACTTTCTATCTCACCCCCCCATGTACAGACTGAAGAAGGTAAAGAAGAGAATAAACAAGATGTTAGATGGAGTATCTTTGATATTCCTCTCCCTTATGGGGGAGTTTAGAGAGACAACTTTGATAGTCTATCACCTTTTTATCCTCATTTTGTAGCATTGGTTGCCCCTATTACTTAATACTTACTATTGATATTTTTATTTCAATATGTTTATGTCATTACAACTATAATGACTTAAATGTAGTTTTGATTCTCAAATATCTTTTACATGTAAAATATTTTATTTTTTATTCAAAATGTGCTCTCATACCACCCACTTTTTTGAATTAACATATACTATATATTTTTTAATAAATATATTAACTGTTTCCAAAAAAAAAACCATTCTTTATAACATGAGACTCGAAACTCAACAATAATTAATTCTTAATAAATTATTTATGAACCAAATTTTTTTATCTATAAACTAAAAACCTTTAAGTAAAACATTATATTTTCAAAATTCCCATCATACAATCTTGTCAAATTGTTAACAATAATTATACTGGTAGATACCTTGGATAAATTCTCATGGTGTACATAGAAGAAGACCCACCACCTAATTTTAGAAAAATGCATACATGTCTAGCGATAAAAGAGCATAAAATTTCCTTCCAATGACTTATCTATAATATTCTTTTTAAAACATAAAATTTCAAACATTTATTCTCCTAATATAATTATAAAATATATAATAATCTTAAATTATATGAGAATCATAGAACTTAGTTTCCTTTTATTCCTTATTATTTGCCATTTATAATTTTTATAAAATAATAATATTAAAAAATCAAATTAATGATATTATAACATAACCAAATATTTAACTTATGTATAAATACCATTTTTTTTGTAAATGTAGTCCTTAAAAATAGTTAGAAGATATTATTTAGTATTATTTTTATAAATAATTGTATTACATTTATCATATTCATTAATTATGTCAATAGGTATTATATAATAGTAGTGATAAGATGAAGTGTAATGGAATGAGTTGTTCACTTTTATGTTTGGACTTAAATTTAATGTTTATTTGACTATCATATGTCAATTTAAACTTTAAATTTGACATATATTTTACCATTTTTTTATTTGATCAGTTAAAGACTAGGTTAAAGGGATGTGTTCCCTTTGCATAAGAACTCAACAAGATAAACATGACAAAGAAATAGGACAAAAAAGGAAAAAAATATGAACCTAGTAGGTAAAACCCCCTGCCACCAAACTTACACCAATTTTTAGCCAAAAAACCTAAGACCAAACAAAAAGAGATAAATCAAAATAGTCTATTCTATTTCAGAATAAAATACCAAATTTTTGGTCTCATTATCATCACCTTTGTTATTCCTTCCTCTGGTATGGCTTCCGATGAACTAGTCCTTATCTTCTTCCTATTTTTTGTGCTTGAGATTGGTAGACTAGATCTCCACTTTCTCCTCTTCAATAACCTGATCAACCTCCTCCTCTCCATCAATATGAGTTGATTTTTTACCATGTGGAGTGTAAACCAAATGATCCTTTCCTAGTTTAATGGTTGTCAACTCTTGACTTAGGATCCCTTTTAACTTCTCAAATTCATCTATAATTTTTCTACATAGGAGATTCGAGATAGAAATCTTCACGTGAAACTTTTGGAGAAAATTCATGATTACCACCTTGTCTTTGGAAATAAGAACCCCTCTACCTCTGTTAGCTAATAAATGGACATAGAATAGACACCCCATTTGTGGTTTGGGCTCCTCATATTCCTATTTAGTAGAGTCCCCAAAATTCTATTCCTCCTATTCATTCTTAGATTCTAAATTAATGGAATGATTTTCCCCCTCTTTGGTGTTTTCATCATCACTGGGGATATCGATTGCTTCAGTAATGATCTTAAACCACTATGGATCCCATTGCTTAATCAATAGCAATATCAAACCTTAGTAAATTAAATATGCTGAAGGATTCTTCTTAAAGTTCAACACCGAGGCTTCCAAGGATTGTAGTAGAAAAAATAGAATGTTAATTATGCATCCTTTAAAATGATTCAGAAGGAGGAAGTGATGGGAAAAATCATAGTATGTTTTCCTTATAAATTAATATACTTCATAATCTAGAGGTAGACTTCAAGCCATTTCCTTGGCAGTTCTATCCTCATGAAACCCTTCTGAGTCAAAATCTTGGGTTTCTTTTTTTTTTTTTTCGAGGAAAATGCCTAGAAGCTACTCCTTTCTCTTCTTGTCCTTGAAATATTTGATGACATTACAGTATATCCTAGTAGTATCTCCAATGATTTCCTCTATGATAAAGATTCTCAAGCCATGCATTTAGACTTCATGATATTTCCATCCATGAGTGAAGTCTCTAGAAATCCCTATGTCATGCCCAATAAGTCATTCCATGAAGGGTCTCAAACCACCTTTGACTATTTTATGCCACATGTATTTATTTTAATTAATTTTAGAGAAATAAATAGGTTTAAAATGATCTCTATCCCCACCCATTTTGTGAAATTATAGACTTCTTCTACAATCTTCATTGTTTGAGTTCTTAGGAAACAAGATAGATAGATTATGGAAAAGAGATCCAAATACAAACATGTGATGCGAGCCTATAATGACCCAAATGTACAAGGCCATAGTGATAATTACCTTGCATATATTAAAATCAAGGCCCCTGATCTAGATTTGTGTCATCATTAAAAAAACTGTCATGACTATATAGGGTGTGTCCTATTTTTTTGATTCAATATTTAGGATGACATCATTAGGAAAATCACTCTCATACCAACTAATGAAATAAATTCTTTGGACCCCAAGGTTGTCCATGAAATTGACACACCTATTTCCCTCCCTATAAATATGCACTATGAAGGCTCCTTTGAAAAGGGCCAAAAAGTTTTTTTCATTATTGATGATAATATAAATATTCCAAGAAGAGTGGGAAAGGCCTTTCAGATAATTAATAATGTTCATTGAGTCACCTTTAATTTGGAGGAATTTCATGCCAAGGTTGACCACCAGTTCGATGCCCCAAAGAATCACTTTATCTTCTGAGACATGATTTGTTTGGATCCCTAAAAGACCCACATATGCTGCTCTGATATTCCTAAAATAATCCCTGATAACATCTCTCATTCCCACTCAACCTAGGTTCCCTTTTGCTGCCCCATCAAAATTTAGCTTAGACCAAGAGGGAGGAGGATGCAACCATTTGAATTTTGACATCTATTTTACCATCATTTATAATATTTTTCCTTTTTATTGGAGAATTTGGTTGAAAAATCATAATATCTTGGCCATACGATGGAGTTTTGAGCTCCTTTTTCTTTTGAGAAAGAATTTTATAAGCCCAACAAATTGATGTATCTAGATATATGCCATTATCATTAATAAATGTGAAATTAGAGAAGGTAATGAGGTTATTAATATATGTGATATGTGAAAAATATAATATAAAAATAGAGAGATTGATATTTATTTACATATTTCAGATAGACATGTATTTGTAGACATTATTTTGTGATTATGTAACACCTCAGTCTTGTACACTTAGAAAATTCATGACCCTAGATATTCCTCTTAGTTCTACACATTCCTTTATTCTTCAAGACTCACCTTTAATATATCTTATGTCCCTTGGCCTGTCTATTAGTCTAACCAACCTTATATTGATGACATAGACATCCCATATTGTCCAGAATACTTAAAATGTGCTTGTCTTATACCTTTGCAAGTTTTGAGTCTGTGCCTATTCCCCTTCTCCCTGTACACTAATGTTAGAGTCAAATAGTAGTGTCAACATTACTATCCTACCCTGACACAAGTTTACAGTTCCCTAAAGTCATCCAATTTGTAAATGAGATGTATTATAGTGGTCAGCTTAAGTGTTTTATTGTAAGTTATCTCCTAATAGAATTGGTATAAATACAATATCAACCCTCATTCATTCCTCACTTAGAATCAAACTAAAATATCACTCAAATTACCAAAATATTTATTATTTTACCCTTCTAATATCATTCAAAGTAATAACCTAATTACAAGTTTGAAGTACTAAAGGAGCAGTCATAAGGTCATATTTTCCAAGTTATAAGCTAGGTCACTATTGTATTTATTTTGCACACATTGCATGATTAACACAAAATCTAACACAAAAGAGATAACTACATGAGTTTGAGGCCTTCTTATAGAGTATTGGCTATGTAAGAATCACCCTTTGACATCGAGGTCATTGTAGGTCAGCTTGACACATGTGCCCACTAACCCATTTTTCATAGGGTATAATTCAAGAGTGTACTTAGAGTTTTGATAAATAACCTAAGAGTGATAGATTGTGGATGAAATATAAATACATTAATAATAAGGTGACAAAAAAACCTATAAAAACTTAACTAATAGATTAAAAAATGGAGCTATATTACAGTTTGGACACTAGCATCAACATAAGGACACTATCATTGATGCATGTGTCTAACTTAGATGCAAGTGTTCAATGGTAAAACATAATAAAAAATCATATTTAATAGAACCAAAATATCTATTATAGTCTTATTATGACCCCTGATCATTATCATATCCTAGAACAAAACACCAAATAAATATGATGTCTTTCATCCCTTACCAACTTTGTAATTATTGTATTTATTACACATACTAAATTAGGATGATCTATATTATTTAATTTTATTTAGTGTAAATATAAATATTTTAATTCCTTTCAAACAAATTTAATTTCTTAGATATTATCTTGTAAAAACTCTAAAAACATTAAAACATTTGGTGAACCCATCCTTTGTTTGTTGAACCAAAACCCTAGTTTGCATATTAGGGTTTTCACCTTCTTTCAAATTTTCATTTCATATTTACATATTTTAATTTTAGATATAATTTTTTATTATGTGGTCTTAGTTTAGGAATTTTAAATATTCTTATTTCTTCGGGTCTCCTGCTTGTGCTTTGCAAAATTTTATTAAAAGCTCACCTCTTTATGGATTCCCTAACTGATCAAAAGGACCCTCAACCAAAAAAACCCATCCTTTTGATATTATTTTTAATGTACCTAATTATAAATGTATTTCATATGAGGATCTTATGTAACATCAAAAGTAGGCTAAAACCCCTATCTTTTCTTATAATTATGTTAATGAAAGAACAAATGATGCAAATAAAATCTCAATGATCCAGCTAGTGATAATGATATTTATTCTTATATATATGAATATAATAAAATTATTCTTGGATATTTTGACCCTCATCCTCTTACTCCTTTTATTTACAATGATTAAGAGTCTTGAGAACCTACAAACATGAAAAATGATACTATTCTGAGTGTTAAAATCCCAATTATTGCATCTACACCTTTTTTGGTTATTTTAACAATTAAATGTGAGCTTCATCCTTATAATGTTACCAAATTCAAGGAGGGTTAATATTCCCCAATATATATCATAATCAAAATATTGATGAAATCAAGTGCATGCCTTCGCTTCTATATAATACTAGTGTTTAAAATCCCATGTCTTCTTTGCATGATTCAAACACACCTAGCCAAACTTGTTCTTCCCCTCTAGTATGTAATAAGAAAAATACATGTATTATCTCTCAACATTTCTTGCTTTAATAAAAACATGAGAATTCCAATGGACATCCTAAGGAAATACTTACAAAATTTTCATTATTTGGAGACATGCAAAAAATCCCAAATCTATTTGATGTATCTTATGCAAAGCTCACACCACAAAAATTAAAGAAACAAAAAAACATGTTTCCAAAAGGTTTACTAATGAAATAATTGGCTAAGATAAATAATCATGATGAAAGTGATAGTTGTGTCAATATTAATTTCTCATATGAAAATGATGAACCTAAATTAGAAAGTGATATTTCATTAATTACTCCTTATATAGGATGCGACACTCTAACTCAAAGTGAAAATGACATTCTTACATCTCTTAATGTGGTACATAACATAGGAAATATTTATTCCATTTCCTCTTTTGTATTTTCCTCTCAAAATGAGAGTATGCTTCAAAATGAAATTACACCTCCAATTCCTATAATATTTAATGAAGTTCCAAGTAATGTAGCACATTTCAATGATACTAATATTAAACTTTGTGCTCTTCCACAAGACATACCTACATCTTTAGACATGGGTGTTCCTTTACCAAATATTGATAAATCATGTGATGAGACTATTGACAAGACTGATGAAGAGTCCATCATCTGTATATTTTACACGAATGGTAGTTTGAAACCACTAGAAAAACCCTCAACTTCTTCTTATGACATGTTATCTATTATAACCGCCATGGGATATTTGTAATAGCAAGTTAACACTCTTAAGTTACAAGTTTCTTCTCACGAGGTTCTTTTTTAGGAGAATAAATTACTAGAACAAACTATTACTCGACATGTATTGAATATAATTATCTACATAATTTTATCATGCCTAATTTCTCCTTCTTTTATGGTTAATGGGATCTTACTAGTCATTTAAAACAATATGTACACTCATTTTGATATTGGTCACAAAATGGAAGCTCAATATTGAAATATTTCCATCACTGCTTAACCAAAGGAGCTCTCAACTGGTTTTAAAATCTTCCAAATGGTTCCTTATCAAATTCAAAAAATATTAAGGATGTATTCCTGTCATAATTTATCTAATTTACCTCACCTAAGTTACCACTAATTTTTTTTCAAGAATTGACCCAAAATGAGAATGAGTCTCTATAAGACTATGTTATTTGATTTAGAAGGGGTATTATATATCCACTTAGAGAGAGAGAATTACATAAATCCTTTTCTTAATTCAATATATTATATTGGGATGTGAATAAATATGCATGTGCTTTAACAAATACATAAACTTAGTTACCTATTTTTTCATCATAAACCAAGCATGCTAAAAATCATGTTTTAAGGGTACATAAATTTTTTATGAAGGATCATGAACCACTTCAAAAATATTATTTATAACCACCAATACCTACCAAAAAACCAATAATTAAAGTATTGAACAAAGGGCAGGAGCATGTTTTTTTAGTACCTCCCATATTTAGACCAAATAACACAACAAGTCACTAGCCTCTTTAGTTTGATTGTTACAGACATAGACCACATGATATATTATGAAATTTATTAGATAAATGATTGATAAATATCCCTCATAATTCACATTACCCACCTCATATATTTGATAAGGCAAAATGACACCACTTTTACACTTATCATGGTATTAATGGTCATTGATATAATGAGTGTTTTGCTCTTGAGTAAAAGCTTACATGGTTAGTAGATCAGGGAATCTTGAATTTTGAAAAGATACATCCAAACCTCATTTACATAATTATCCTAGAGGCTTATATATCAAGGTCAAACTATCCCATGATAATCCTTCTAAAGAAAACATGGTCCATCAAACCTTCACAGAAGATGCCCACTAACCTAAGTCCTTCTCCTAGTGTGTTCTCTACTAGAACTGATCACTCCCACACTGATCCTAACAAAAAACCATTGGTTGATTAGGTCTTGGATAAAGGAACAAATAGAAGGGGTGTACCTACACAATATATTTAGGTTCTTAAGTAGGTATCCATAAATTCATTAGTTACACCTACAATTATAGTAGATTTGACTAAGTAAGCAAAATTAAAAGTTACTTTACCACATGATCATTATAGTAAAGCATTATTTTTACTATAGGGTTACATTACATAGGATTAGTAATTTATTTTTCAAATAATTCAATTAGTTTGTTAAATTGAAATATTTGTTATACCTTTTATCATATCCACAACATATACCATGGAAGTCAGAATACCATATACAAATCTACCAAAGAACCATGATACAAATTCCTAATTCTTAATTCAGACATCTAAAGAACCTACACATGTTTTTACTATTGCTATTATAAATAAACCACAAGTACACAAATATGGGTTCCAAGAACCCCTATTACTTATATTGGTATTTCACAACCTTAGAGTCCTATTATACATACACCAAGCATCACAAATACTAAAATGATAATTTTTTTACCTATACATGCTCCTTAGTAGTACTACAATTTTGTGCACTAGGTTTTGAGTGTGGAGATAGCTATGATAATACTTTATATGAGATCATAGGATGATATTGTCTCTTCAAAAATACCAAAAATAAAAAAACAACAAAAAAAACATTCAAAAAACCAAAAATATTTTTGTCACCTACATGTTCTATTGGCTCCTTGGCCTCTATGTGTTAGTTCCATGTTGAGGAATAACATATCATTTACTACTAAATACACATATATAGACATACATAGATAAATGATACACTTATGGGTGTTATTTCTCTCTACTCACATCACTAGGATGTTGGGGTCATCCATCTTCTATGATCTTGATACACATAAGTTATATGAGTTGTTGATGATTCTACACTTTCATGTTTGAAATTACATATGTACTTACACATGCCTATTATCCATGATTTTAAATCACATAGGGTGCTTGATATACTATGTAATTGATGTTTTTTTTTAGAAAAATAAATTATATGGGCCACTATGACATGTTTATGATGGTTTTTGATGCTTTTCCTTTACACACTTCCTTAAGTGTTTTGCTTTACTGTTGCCTTGCTTTTTTGAGAATTTGAATATGCTCCGTTGTATGTGGCCCCTATGCCTATGTTTGATTTCTTAGATATTTTAATATTTCATTGCATTATTAGACATTTGAATATGCCATTGATTATTATATGGACATTTTAATATGCCATTCCTTGCCTTTGTGGACATTTGACTAAGTCATGGTCATTCAATTTCATGAATTTGAACATGCCCCTTATTTGCAATCTCTTTAGACTATTGCCTTTTGACTTAATTTTGAGTGATTTTGCGTGTGTGATTGTTTGCTTGTTGAGATTGTATTGTTATTATCTAGATGTTGCCATACTATTTATTATACATCTTAGGCCTACATGTGATCACATTGGTTCTATACGATTCAATGTTACATCTACCTAGACATAATTACTTATATATGCTACATGGTTACATTCACAAATTTTATAATTTTCTTACCCATTTGAGGTGATGTAACTTCAAGGTACTATTTTTCTCTCACCTCAAGGGGGGCATATTAGTGGCAGAATGCTTGAGAAACATGTTCTCCACACTTTTCATAGTTATTAGATATTAGTGGGGGCATGCCATATGAACATGGCTTCCACAAATTCACATTTTTGAGATGATAGTGGGGGCATGCTTTGGAAGCACATTCTCCACATTTATTCAATTTTTGGTACTTATACTAGTTTGTATATTTAATGGAAGCATGCCATATAGAAATGACTTCCATACATTCACATTTTATAGATTATATTGGGGGCATGATTTGGAAGCATCTTATCCACATTTATTCAATTTTTGGTACTTTACCAATTTGTAGTTTATAGTGGGGGCATGTCATATGGACATAGTTACACACATTCACAATTTTAGATTTAGTAGGGGCATGATTTGTAAGCATGTTCTCCACATTCATTCAGTATGGTACTTATAATTTATAAATTTAGTTAGGGAATGCTTTGGAATCATGTTCTACATACCTACTCAATTTTTAACATCTCTAGTTTAAAGTCGAGACATGTTTTAGAAACATGTCCTCAACATTGGTACTTATATCACCTTCAAATTTCTCCATATATAGTGGGGGAATTATTTGGAAGCATGTCATCCACACTTACATAATTTTCTAAATTGGCCAAGGCACACAATTATATGATTTTGATATATATTTATGGAAAAATTCTATACATGATACCATTATTAAAAATAGTTTTAGCATGAGAAAAATTTAAGGTACATATGTTATGCAACATGAGCCTAATATTTCAAAATTGAAATCAAATTCAGATTCTAGAATTATTACATGTATTAATACCTAGCAGACTTTTATGGACTTTAGTGAGCTAATCTATTGCAGTAGTTGGTTCACCTTTTGGTATGGTTAGGGTGATTAAATCACTCAATATTGATAAGTTTTCAATTTGGACTTGATCATCCAAACTCACTAGGTTAGAAATATCATTGAGTTTTACAGTTGAGATAATCTCAATTATCAGGTGGTAACTCCCTTTTTCTCCAAAGTTGGGGGCATATGAATTCCAATCTCTCTCTTTATCTCTCTATCTCCTTGGATATATGCACTTTAAATAATTATCTATATTTATCCTAATATCAGTTTCAAAATCTTAGAGTTATACATATTTTGAAAAAATAACTTACCAATAGGCAAGGCAATTACATCGACACACATGTGTACTCCTAAACCTTGCTCTTTAAACTTTAATCTATTTTAAGTACTTTTGACCTAGATTATATACACTGATTATACCTTATAACATGCTCTTGGTTGTAGGTTAGTCACTAGAAAAACAATCAAAACTAGCTCTAGAAAAGCACTCAAATTCAACTCAAGAAAATACAAAGTGTGAACACACACCTAGATACTTATTCCTTTCCTTTAAACTAGTAATCTCATTATTAGATAAAAGGGGGTGGCAAATGTAGAAAATATTTTTTGATTATGTAGCACCTCATTCTTGTACACTTAGAAAAATCACAACCATGGCTATTCCTTTTAGTTCTACACATGCCATGATTTTGAAAGCCTTGCGTCTACTCTATCTTGTGCCCTTGGACTATCTCTTAGTTCAACTATCATTGTATTGATGAAATAAACATCCCATCTTTCTTAGAATGCTTAAAATGTACTTATCTTACACCTTATAAGTTTTGAGCTTGTGCCTACTTTCCTTCTCCCTAGACACTAATGTTTGGGTTAGATAGTAGCATTTACATTACTTTCCTATCCATATGTAATTTTTTAATGCCATAAAAGTCATCTAATTTTTAAATTAAATGTATTACAATGGTCATCTTAAGTGATTTATTACAATTTATCTCTTGATATGATTGATATAAAAATAATATCAATCCTCATTCATTCTTCATCTATAATAAAATCAAAAGAACACTCAATAAGCACTCGAGTTACCAAAATATTTCATATTCTACCTTATTCTGATACCATTCAAAAAAACAACCCAAATTTAGGTTTAATTACTAAAGGAACAGCCATAAGGTCATATTTTCCAAGTTAAAAGATAGGTCACTATTGTACTTGCTTTACACACATTGCATGCTTCACACACAAGCCAACATATGGAGAATAACTATATGAGTTTGAAGCTCTTTTATATATTATTGGATAAGTAGGTAGTACCATTTGATAGGAGGGTCATTATGGGTCCACTTTATACCATGTACCCACTAACCCATTTTTCCCAAGGCATCATTCAAGGGTGTACATAGGATTTTGATGTAATGATATTACTTCACCAAATAAGCAAAATAATAGAAATATATCACAATGATATGTAAATATAGAAAAAAATATGAATAATAGATAATCCACTTTGAGGGGGAAACCTCCTAAATTCTTACAATAAGAAATGAATACTCTAATATGGTGATAAAGAACTACACACAACCTCTTATATATAGTCTACCTAGGCCATGGTTACTCCATAGGCCAACCTACTAACCCAATGAGAGTATAGAGAAATGTGATATAACATCAAAGAGGGATAATTAAGCCACAAGCCAACTATTCCTATCCTGATACATGTGATAGGTTAGAGGTGTAACACGCCCTTCCCCTTAGAGCTAATATTGTCCTCAACATTGAACAAATCTGGATGTTATTGTAAAACATATTCACCCTCCCAAGTTGTATCCTCACTACTTAGGTTCTTACACTTGATCAAATATTCCTTAATCTCTCTAGTTCTCAACCTCTTATTACATGTTTGTAGGACCTTCTCTAATTACAAAATGATATGTCCTTCTTCATCTAGTTCTGATAACTCTGTTTGGGCTAAAACTTTAGACTAATGACCTTCTTCAAGAAAGAAACAGGAAATACTGGGTGTATGTGAGATGAATAAAGTATCTTTAGCTTGTAAGCCACACTTCCAATTTTTTTTCATAACCTAATAAGGGCCATAATACTTAAGATCAAGTTTCTTGTCCTCCTTTTGTTGCTTCAAGGGCATTGATTGTAAGGATACAAACATACAAAGACCCAATCACCCACATCAAAATGTTTCTCATTAAGATGTTGATCTGCTTATTGCTTCATCCTATTTTTTCCAATTCCAAATGTAAGCATCTAATTCCTAACACTATTTATGTTAAAATTATCAATCTTACTCAAATTGTACTCAAATGTACAATTTAGGTCAAAATCACTAAAAAAATGATAAATGGTTCAAGCTTGTCATATACAAGTGCTAATTTAGGATAAAGCATCCCTAAATGGGGAAATGCATTTTATGTAGTTATTAACTTTGATCGATTCATTTCAAGTCAAAATGACATTTTCACATTTTGGTGCCATGAATCACTCTTTTCTTCTAATTTATTAGTACACATCATATACTTTTGTTATTTTGTGTCAGCAACATTTTAAATGGGATAATGGTCCATATGCATCTAACATCACCTTCTAATTCCTCATGAGCTAAATTATGACCCAGTAAGATGACTTTATAACCATTTTGATTAATTATACACTAATTTCCAAATAATTACACTAAAATTGATTAATATTGTTTAAGATAATTATTTCAAATCAAGAGACTAAGTGGATTTTTCATGGAGGTTATTGATTATTTCATTATTAAAAATTGGTTCTCAATATCTGCATCACCTAGTGACATAATATATGGGGTGGCATCTTCAATCCACAAATGTAACAAATATCATGATTATGAACACCCATGCCTAATTAATGCCCCTTACTCCCAAATAATTATGAGAATATTTATAGATTTAATTACAAATATTAGATTAATTCATGTCCACACATCTCAATCTTGAGATGGATGGTCATGGTTGATCCTAACCCATTTGAAAAATCTATGAATAGAAGGGCATATAGCCTCATTTTAAAAGTTAAAATATTGTAAACTTATAATGAAAAATTATCTCCACAACCTTTATTTATGTTGATCATTGTGTTTTATTTACAAGCTTCATTTGATAGGCATAATAGTGATTTCTTATCTTTAGCCTAGGTTATGTATAGTGATCTTGAGATGATGGAGGTGTTGGTTCCCAATTGTACACCTCTCTAATTTATCCTTGCACACTTGAGTAACTTTGGCAAACAATGATGAGAAACCCACTAATATATTGCTATAATAGAGTAAGAGTTTGGACATCAAGAATGGACTAGATTGAGAAAATAACTAAGAGACAATAACAAAGGGAATGTTCAACTTCTTGATATTTCTAGATCTGCCTGAACCAAGGTGAGGGGACCTAAGGAATAACTTGATCACATGGAGAGATTATACAATTCAAACTCCTTGGGGATTATTGTCACAAGGAGAAATAAATGTGACATTATAGATAACCAAACTTGAACAATCCACCCAAGAAGGGTTGTCACAAGGAATGCACAAATGCAATAGGTCACGTTCAAGCTACTAAAGATAAATTTGTATATGAATGCAACTTTTATTTTGAAGAATCTTCAAGATATAGGTTGAATGGAAAACTATATCACTAGTATTCAAATCATAAAATGCAAATAAATTTTAAGTATGCAATATATCATGCATTTTCAAGGCAAATAATAATTATAATATACAAAGGGTGTATTATTTGTAGGGTGGGATGAGGTAGGATAATTAGATGATTATATAAAAATGGAAGGTGGTGTGTTGGTGGAATTTTCAAAAAATAGGGTCTCTTACAATGTTCATGACATTATCCTTAGCAAAAGATGTATAAAAAACTTCAAATACAAGCTAATGGGAAATACCAAATGGTCCCTAAAAACCTAGAGCATACACTACAACTAAACTTTCAAGAAACCTTTTCCTATCAAATATATAGAACTAGGGTTCCCTAAAAGGTCATTCAATAACACATTTTCAAAGTTAAACTACAAAAAGGGATTTAAAATCTAGGTCCATGCTTAAGATGACAACCGGTAGTGAACATAAACCCAAATATCCAATCAATAGGACTTGTAAGACATATTACTACACTTAATCAACAAGACAAAGCAAAGAACCACAAGCATTTTCATTAATCTTGAAATAAAAAATTTACACATATCAATTGTTCAAAATATTGCCAAGGGGATAAACATGGAATTTTTTTTATTTTGAAAAGGGAGACATATAAACATGCTCTCAAAGTTTGATAATGAATGTACAAATGTAACCATCTTAGTAAGAGAGACAAGATCTACACACAACAATTGATCCCAAAAAATTTATTGAACCTAGACTTAGATAAAGTAAAGACTAATAGCAATGACTAATAATAAAAAAGAACAACCTTAGAATAGATGACAAAGCCCTTATTTATACATTTTTTGAATTTGGAACTATGGGTTATAGCTTTAAAAATTGTAGAATTAAGCCTTCAAACCCGCTAAGATACTTTCATCTAAAATATGCCCTTTGCCATGCCTGAGTCCTCATCCACTTACAAGAAAAGAATCATTATTGCAACTACCTTTATAAGTAATGATGAATATTTTCAAAAAAATATTTGATATTTTTGACTAGAGATGCTAAAGAATTCATGATCTAGATAGTGAACTTCATAGTGAAGGCTTAAACAACTATTTATCATCATATCCAATTACTTGGAGATGCTCTTGATTGCCCACTTGCACAAATAGAGGGAGAAAATCATTTGAAGAGCCAAATAGATTTTGTCATCATGTGAAACTTATTTAAAAATTCTCTCTTATTGATCAATTGAAAATCATGGAAACTTTTGGACATAAATTATCCTCTTTGTTCATGCCAAAGAAATCCTAGTACCTTATGATGATTAGAATTTGGAAATCTTAAGCTATGATGAAAACAACAAAGATCCATGACCATTAAGAAAATATGCTCTAAAATGGTAGTTAGATGTTATTTTTCACTTTAAATCATTACCACATCCATGAAATAACCATCAATTTTAGATATTAAACCAAAGCTTACCACATACTAACATTTGGCATGCCATATCAGATCTAACTAGACATTTATGGAGTCTAAGAGTGACTAAGTTAATTAATCAGCTCTAGTCTGAACACTTATCACTTCCTCATACAATCTAGGCCCTTTAAAAAGTCTAACTAGCCTGAAACATTAGATCTTTCTAGGCCAGATCAATGCATGCCATTGGATATCAATCTAAAGGATCAAATGTTATTAGTTACTCAATACTTTATAAAATGCAATTACAATGCATGTCATAATTATGTTTACTTTAGGATTAGTTTGAAACCTTGACTTAAGGCACCCCATTGATTAGAACGTATACACTTAACCATATACCATAAATTGATGAGAATATGCTTGAGCCTTAACATGCACCACAAAATTGACCTTTTGACATTGAACTTGCACCATTTGATCTCGATTTCCCAAGTAAACATGCTCTGTTGGATCATGATCTAAGGGGTGGGGCATCATTGGATATTGCCTATTCTTGGCCCTAAGGATGTGCTACTTGGTAATCCCATGGGATTTATATGTACCTTCAACTATCCAAATTTGATCATGCACCATCAGATCATCTTGATCTATGTAAACACACATCATTAGATCTATGTCTGTTTGAAAATAATTGTCTACTTCATGGGGTCTAAAATTGATGCTCGCATGACCATTCTAGAAATTTTAAATCCCAATTGCTACTTTACACTACTTAAAGTTGAAGTTTATGCACCTATCAAAATATGTTCATGAGATCATCATATTTTCAATTTATAAATTTCTATGGGGACTTTATTCCATGGCAATTTGGTTAGTAGGCTCTTGGTATTCTTGTTTGCTTCTTGGGCCTTTTGTCTTCAGCTTTTCTATCTTCATATTTTCTTTATCCTCAACACTTTTACTTTGGGATTTTAAATAGCATAATCATCTTGAAATAATTCATTTAGGAATTTTATTGAGACAATTATCTTAGATAAAATGTCCAATATAATTTCCTCGAAGGATTTTGACTTCACATACTTCTTGCAAGAATTGAGCTTTATCAAATCCTTTGTGAAAGTAAGATACCCAAAAGAATTTGGCCTTCAAATATTTAAATTTATTGAAACAATTATTTTATACATTTTATCTAAAATAATTTCCCCAAAGAAATTGGTCTTTTACACGTTCACTAAAAGAATTGGACCTTTACACTTTTACCGAAAGAATTCAGACTTAGCTCTTGTCTTCATCGAGACAATTATTTCAGAAATTTTGTCTGAAAGAATTTCCCTGTAAAAATTAAACTTGGTACTTTTCCTAAAGAATTTTAACTTTAGATTTTTCCCATATAAATAAAATTCTTTCAAATTTTTTGCATGGGAAAAATATTTGAAGGAAATAGGATTTCTGCTCCATAACAACTTTGTCAAAAGTACCTTTTGGGCCCTTTGCACATACCCTTCAAAAGTTTTGTCAAGGGCACCTACCCTAAAAAATTACCCTTAGGCCTTTTAAAAAGGCCCTCTAGATCTCTTGAAAGTGCCTTTTGGACTTTCTAAAAGTGCCCTCCAGGAATTTTTCAAGGGCAAAATTCCCAAAGAAAATGGTCCTTCAAAATTTTTACAAAGGCAAAATGACCCTTCTACAAGTGTCCTTCAGGAAATTTCAAGGGAAAAATGCCCAAAGGAAATGACCCTTAAATTTTTTTGCAAATTCAAAATGAACCTTTATATTGTATTTAGACACTTTGGACAAAATAAATAAGTCTTTACAATTCATTCAAGTTTTTTGTGCAAGCAAAATGCTAGAAAGGACAAGTGCCTTTTAGACTTTTTGCTATAGATAAAAAGTTTGAAACAAATATGACTTTGAATTTTTTTAGAACAAAGGATTTATTTTGGTATTTTTGTGCAAGAAAAATTACTAAAGGGTAAGTGCCCTTCAAACTTTTTTCCATGGACAAAAAGTCCAAAACAAATGACCCTTCAAATTTCTTGTGAAACACCTAGCCTGAAATAAATAAGACATTGAATTCCTTCAAACCTTTTGTAGTAGAGAAAGTGTCTGATAGAAATAAGTCTTTGAACCTTTTATCTGAGACAAAAGGCCTGAAGACCTATTTTCATTAGACATTGTGTTCACACAAAATCCTAAAAAAGTCTAAGGGAAAGACACATTCACCAAATCAAATCTGGATTAAGACTTAGTCAATTTTTACATGAACTTGACCTTCCAAAGGAACCCTTAGAGACAAAATTTGGGCTTATGACCTAGACATTTACATTTGAAAAGGGTCCAATTTATTTAATGAAATTTTGGTAACTAACACTATCTCTTGCCCATGGATGCATACCCCCTGTAGGAGTGAAAAAAACCACAAAATGCAAGATTAGGTGCCAATCCATTGGGATATGGAGTCAAGACTTAGAATTTTTTAGTAAACATCCATGAAGGCTTAACAAAAAATGGAAAACTCAACAAAAATATATTAGGAGGATCTAGATATGAAGACACAATAGAAAACTAAGGGAAACTATACAAGAGAGGCCCAAAATAGAGGGGCAATAAAACAATAGAAATACAAAGCAACAAAACACTATACAATATGGTACACATGTTAAGGACTTAGTCAAGGAAGTGTTTAAAATGTTTACTATTGACTAGAAACTTTGGTATTTCACCATCTAGACCTCTCAAGAAGAAAGTGTACTCCCCAATTTAGTAGTTAATAGAATAGGGACCCATCTCCAAGGTATCAAACTTGCCATGCTTTCCTTTTTCCTCATGCATGTTGTACCAAAGTAGAACCAGATCACCTACTTAGAAGGTTATTGGAGTGACCTTTCTATCAAATATTTTCTTCAACTTTCTTTTGAAATTGAGGTGTCTTTCATGAACTCATCTTTGAATTTCATTAAGCTCAATAATCTAGTTTACCCTACTCTCATAGTGGTTGATCTACTCATCATCCTCTAGTTGTTGCATGAGTTGATAGGTGGGTATATATAAATTCATAGGTAGAATTGCTTGATCTCCATAAACAATCTCAAAAGGGCTTCTGCTTGTAGCTCTATTAGGTGTAATCCTAGCTCTATGTGATAATGTAGTGGAAGAAAATGTAGTGAGAGAAAATGTTGTGGGAGAAAATGTAGCGTAGACATAATGTAGCAAGTAAAATATGTAGTGAAATTGAGAATGTAGCACAAATCATAATATACCAAAATTGTAAAAAATAAATAGATAAAATATATTTTCATAATTTTAGAGTTCTAATTGAAAGATGTGTGTGATGCCTCATAAATATTCTAAGTGATTATTTGGTGAACAAATTTCTATTACTCTTTTTATTTTCATGGCAGTGTCCCTATATTTTTTCTTCTATGAGGATCCTTCAAATCCTACTACATACTATTTCATGGTCATATCGATGAGGCTTTTTTCCTATTGTATAGATTTTATGAATTTATAGAGTGTTGGGTGTTGGCATGTGAGGAGATGGTTGAATCCTTTATGCCACCCTTCTATGGCATTATTAGTGTAGGGTAAACTGGTGATAATGGCTTCATAATAGTTCTATATGTCAAATGCAAATATGCCTCTTCTTTGGTTTGTATGGTGAATTGTCTAACCAATCCAAGTGTTCTCACATTAATCTATGACTTTTTGAAGCTCATTTTTTATTTCTCCATCTATCCCATCAGGTTTATAGTATAGAGAGTTACACAAATATTGGAATAATTCAGGGACATGCTCTACTAAAACGTATACCAGTGCAACTAACTAGTGGACTTGGAGTGTAAAATTTAAATATCTTTCATACAGTTTTTAGATCCATTTTGATTTGATTTTTTGCCAAAGGCATTGAGTAAGGTGGAACAAATATCCTCTATGAATATTGTTGGGGAAGGTAAACTAAAATGCTTTAATTTTAGCTATTTCAAAGTCTGTTATGAGAGATGCTAGATGTAGGGAGTTGTTGATGTCTTTTAATGCTTTGAAAACTCTCTTGTATGTTTTCTTTTTTTGGTTTGGCATTAGAGCATCTATCATAGGGATCACTGTATGATTTTTAAAAATATGGATGGTGTATATTTTATCAAATAATGGTAGAGTACATTTGAATGTGCCATCTGTAAACTAGTCTAGAGTGGCAGCCATTGCTTCTAGCATTTTTTGTGTGCCAAAAATTATGATACAATATTTTTTAGGACCACTATCATACAACAAGAATTCTTCACCAACCACAATTTTCTTGAAATGCTTTGGTATTTCTATTATTTCTAGAGATGATGAATTCATAGTTATTTTTCCCTTCATGTATGACAAATTGTTCTTTTAATATTTGTAATTGGTGGGAGTTGACCTACAACTGCATTTGATTCCATGACCACATTTTTAACAACAATATGTTTTGGGGTTTCAACACTTGTAGATTCTTTATATTTCATATTTTTAATTATTTGCTTGGATTTTACATTTGTAATGTTTGAAATGTTATTATGTTCTTGGGTGACTGTAATAATATCTAGTTAACATATTCCATGCATCTCCAGATGCATTTTATTTGAGTCTTGTGTTCTAATGTATATGTGTGGCCTTGGTAAAGTAATAAGTTTTTCCCTTTTCGGTTTTCCACAAATTCTATCAGCATGATGTGTTGTGCTTTGTATTATTATGGTTAATATTTTTTCTTTGGTAAATGCACTATTATTTAAACTTAGAAAATTAATTAAAATCTTAGAAAAAACTTAACCACATAAAATTCTATTAGAAACTACACTCATATTTAAAAATTGAATCATATTTTAACTTGGACTATGTTTCATTTGGTGATCTATAAATATTATTTGAAACTGGAATGCATTTTGATTACCTATGTATGGTGTTTTATTTAGTTTGTATGGAAATATGTTTAGTTTTATTTAGTTTATATGGTGATCACATATATATTATAGAATATAAATTGAGTCTGTAAATAACAAAGATGACCAAAATAAAAATTTGACTACGTTTTGCATACCATTTAAAATTTGACCAAAATATGGTGATTTTATAAAAATTATAGAATATGGCGATCCATATATATTATAGAATATGGTGATGAGAAGATATTATAGAATATGGCAATCTGTAGATATTAGTGATTGGAAATTATATAATCCACTATATTATCACCCAACTACCATAAATACATGCTATATAATTTCCTATGACTAAATTTTGATGATGTTATCTTTAATGAGGTTATCTACCGCTACCATTTCATTAGGTACCATAATATTATCAACCCACAAGGAAAACTTTAGTTGTTCACCCCACTTCTTCTTGTTTACTTCTAATGTATATCTAATGATCTTGAGTAAGTTCTTGTTACTTGATTCTGCTTGCCCATTCCATTGAGGATTGTAGTTAGAAAAATATGTAAATTTAATCCCATAGTATTTTCATAATGCCACCAAAGGTTTAGATTTGAATCTCATGGCATTATCATCAATTATCTTGATAGACACACCAAATCTATAAATAATCTAATTTAACAAATAATACATAACTACCTAGTTATTACTTTCATTTTAGGGATTGCTTCGAACCATTTTGTGAAGTAATCCGTTGCAAATAGTATCCACCTATGTCTAGCACTTGATGAATCAACAAATTCTCTAATGAAATACTTTCCCCATTAACTGAATGGGCCTTCAATCATCAGATGTTGCAAGGGGGAAAAACCTAAATCTTTCATCCTACCAGCAAAGCGCTAACATTTCTCACATTTTCTAACTATCTGAGTAACATCTTTGAATAATGATGGCCACTAATAACCAACTCTAAATTTTTTATGAGCTATAACTTTAGGTGAAAAATGGCCACCATAAAATCTACTTTGGAAGTTTTCAATTAATACAACAGTTTGTTCTTCTAACATGCATCTTATGAGGACCCCATATGGATTCTTCCATGCTAGTCCATTCTTAGTTAAGAGGTATTTTTGGGACACAAGCTTAAGATTTCTTCTTTGATTCTTGTCTAAGTTAGAGGGACAACTTAGATTTTATAAGTAGTAAACAATATTTGTAAACCATGGAGATATGTTAAATTGACTCAAAGAATCATCAATATTAAAAATAGAAGTGTTTACCTAAAGAAATTACAAATTGGTCTCAGCCATAAGCTTGGACAGACCCATTCCCCTTACTAACTTGGTGGTCTAGATATACATGTCATACTCCTATAACTTGCTGACCCACCTACACTTCTTGCTGGATACTTTAGTCTAAGTTAAAAGGTCCTTCACCATGGTGTGAAATATGTAGGAAATAATCTTTGAACTCAAAATATAAGGCTTGAATGTTTTCATAACCTTGAAAAGAGTGAAAGCTTGTTTCTCCATGATGGTGTAGTTTAATTTAAGATCTTGTATAGTTTTTCTAAAGAAAGCTATGGGATGCTCATGACCGTCGTCATTCTTTTGAAACACAACAACAACAATATTGTATGACATAAAAGAGAATATCTAGAAGCCAAAACAAGGGTAAACTTTAAATCACCCTTGATGTCATTGAAATCTTGCATGATCTTCTCTTTCTATTTTATGGTCTAGTCCTTCTTCAACATGGAAGTAATAGATAGAGTAATCTCTATAAAATTGGACAAAAACCTCCTTACAAAGTTAATTTATCCAAAAAAATATTGAATTCCTTTCTTAGATTGTGGGATAGTTACTTTGTCAATGGATTTGACCCTTTTAGGGTCAATCATGACACCATCTTTGGACACTATATGTCTCAAAAACTTGGCCTTTTGTACTCTAAATTGGCATTTTTTAGGATTAATCAAAATGTTGAACTCCTTATATCTAATCAATAACTTTTCTAGATGATCCAAATGCTCTTCTTGAGTTTTGGAGTACACAATAATGTCATACTGATACATAGTAATGAATTAGTTAATTATCCCTATAAAATTGATTTCCATAGCTTACTATACTATTGTGCCAGTATTCATTAACACAAAAGGAATACTCATATACACATATGTTCCCTAAGGCATAGTGAATGTGGTCTTGGACATCTCAAATTCCTTCACCACAACCTAGTTGTAACCTAAGAAGCCATCCAATATGGATAACATTTCTGATCTAGTAATGCTTTGTAGTAGGTTCTCCATATTAGACAAGGAATAATTATCTTTTAAATAAGTTTTGTTTATATTTTTCAAATCCACACACAAGCATGTGTCACTATTTATCTTTATTACATGGACTAAATTTGTAACCCATGATGAATACCTGATGGGCTGATTGATACCACCATCCCTTAGCTTCTTTAATTCTTCCCTCATATTGGTGGCCAAGATGGGATTAATAAGTCTCTATTTCTACCTAAGAGGCTTGATATCAAGCTATAATGGGATGACATGTTGGAATAAGTCTTCCCTATATGCTTTTAGCTTAGAATAGGACCATGCTAATCAATCTTAATACTTCCTTAATAGCTGCATATAATATGTCTTCTTAGTCACACCTAAATGAGTATGTAGCCAAACCATTTTTGGATTTTGATGAGAACTAAAGTTGTACTCAGTCATGTCTTTTTAGATAAATGAGTCTCTCGACTCAATTCTATCTGCTCCATCAAAAGATGATTCTAAACTGACCAATCCTCTTGGGAGAGTGTTTGTCTTTAGCTAAATAATGTCCTTCCCGAATAGGGTTTTTTTCCCATCATAAACTTGGATAATGTATTATAGGTCTATGAGATATTCATAGAACTTAGCTTCATAGTTGAAAAACCTTCTAATCTGATCATCATCATCAAAGACCTACCAATGATGAACATTGTCTAGGATAGAAGGTTGAACAAGCACCTCCACTTGATAATGATAATGAAGGATCTTATTTGTAATATCAAATTGAGTATCTATCCCTAAAAGTCTATTACCTTCTTGGTTAAAACTCCTACCATGATAACATAGATTGAATGCATCAAAAAATTTAAGCAAATCCCAACAACATTCTGATATTATTTAAACCTTTTATTATTTGTGGAAAAATCATTATGGACTTGCTTTACCACTAACTCAGAATCACCCTTGACAATCAAACATTAAATTCCATATTTATGGGCAATCCTTAAACCAAGAAAGAGTGCCTCATACTCAACATTATTATTTGTGCACTCAAAGGATAAATGAAAAGAAAACATAAAAAATTTACCATTAGGGGTGTAAAAGACAATTCCAACTCTGTTTCCAAGATTGGAGCAAGCCCAATCAAAGTACATCTTCCAAACTACACTTTATTTGTTAGGTTTAACCTTAAGAACAATAGGCTATTCACTAGTATCAACATTCCAGACCAAGTTATCCAATTCAACATCCATGTACAACACTTCATTAAAAGCATGTTTTAGATCTTCAATTATATGCAACATCTTTGGCTCTCTATAAAGCTTAACCATATTACCCTCTAGTGGAATGGTGGTATAATAAAGGTCCATCTACATACTTCTACCCATGTTGGTAGCCCATTTATGTGATAAAAATATACCCCAATTAGGTGGGAAGTCTACAACTACCACATCCATATTTAGATACTTACCAGGATGAACTAGCAACTGCACAACTAATACCTTGACTTGCCCAACAACTGGAACCTCTCATGAGTCTATAAAATAACACTTACCAAAGGATGACATGATCTTAACTCTAATTTCATTTAATACACCTAGAGGCATCACATTGCAATAAGCTCTAGAGTCAAACATGTAGTTGTAAACAATCATACCATTGATCAACAAGGTTGTATAGAATGAATCCACATTTAGCTGAATGTCTACTAATGCAGCCCTAAAATAGAACTCTAGAGTACGTTTAACAACCTCTTATAATTCTTCATCACATTTTAGGGGTGTTTGGGGAAATTCAATTTCATTTATAGCTAAACTTTCACCAAATTCTAAATATTCAAATGTCCTCTTCCTATATTTAGGTATTCTTAACAACTCAACAAGTGACACAATGATTTTTAGTTGGCTCAACACTTGGGCCATATCACATATGATGTACTGAGGAAGAAGATTATTTGGTGGAAGAGTAATAATAACTTCATATATAATATAGTCACTTATGGTCTAAATTGGAGTAGGCTAGGATGGTTGCATTCTTAACAACAATGTTCAAAGCTGGATTGGATTACTATCATTAACACCCTTAAGGATACTAGACAACATGGGTACTCTAATCTTGGTTAGAATACCTCTTGGATTAGAAGATTGAAAATATATTATAGGTTTGGAAGCTTTAAGGATTGTTTTAGTTTTTTTAGCATCCTTAATAGTGTCCCCTGCCTTTAAATTTTTAGGGGTAGTGTCTTGAGGAACAAAAACCTGATATTTGCTTCTCAAATGATACTCCTTCTCTTGGGAAATTTCTACATTAATTAATAGCTGCCTATCCTCAACTATCAAAATCTTCCCATCATATTTATTGATCATCATGGAATGTAAAAAATCAAAATCATAAATGGGAAATTTATATACTTGTAGTTGGGAAATTTAGGAGTTGGGAAATTTACCTTCTTAACTATTCTCCAAAATTGTTCAATAGTAATAACACTCAACAACTCTATGGAGGCAGTCATTTCACTATGAGGGATTTAAAAATTAAACATTAATATCTCATCATTTGATGATGTATAATCAATTTCATCTACATCTGTTATAATCAATTCAACTATATCACATGAGGGATGTGGAAGGAAGCACTTTTCACACCAATTGGTATCAAAATCATAATTCATATAATTTACCTTGGCATTTAAAAAATTAGACACCTCCTTTCTAAACCCTCTATTCTAGTTTCTCTTCATATTTTCTTTACATTCAACCCTCTTCCCTCTATCATTATCTCTATTGTAGAAAGTAGATCCCCTTAGTGCTTGATTCAAGTTTGGATCCCTATCATAGCTGGTAGACACCTAAGGGCCCCCTTTCAGCTCTAGCCAACTTATACGACATTTTTTTGATAGTAGAGGCCAAAGTTTTGACAATTTCCTCCATGTTGGTTGTCTTCATGGACTATATCTTTTTTGGATTGATTAGCTTCACATCATCCCACTTTTTCATAATATTTACCATAGCCTTGATATTATTTTATATTTGGATGGCCATATTGAATGCCAACTACATGTTAATGGGAGCCTTGTCCCTCAAGTAGTATGTAACCTTCTTGCCAAAGGCATCGCAATACTTTATAAAACATGTTGTATCAATGGGGCTGATATTTTTGAGAAGCCACATCATAGTCTTGTTAAATCAAGTGTTGAAGTCCTACACATACTCATTAGGATTATTTTTGATATTTTCAAAGTTAGCCAAGAGAAACCTTGGATCAATTCTATCACCATACTAAATTCTAAAAACATTTTTCATCTCTTCCCATGAATCAATGCATCTAGTGGGAAGGGAATTAAACCATTCACAATCATCTTCCTCTAGTGTGTGTAATAATAACTTAATGCACACACCCTTATACTCAACCTCATAATCTTCAAAGATATTTTGAAAGGCCCTTAGATGCTGATCACCACTCACTGCATTATTACCTTGGAATTTTGGGAGGCATTTTCTAACTTCATTTTGGACTTCATTAGGATAGCCTTCCATGTCATTGAAGTTGATAGACATAAATCTGGGAATGAAAAATGTAGGATGTGCATTCTCATCTTGGTCCCTATGATTCATGATTGGTTCAATAAGAGGTTCAAGAACAAATGGAAAATGGATATGAGGGGATGAATGAGGTGGACTTGGTGGATCATACCTAGGAGAGGATTCAATTGGTTGAGAAGGAGCTAGAAAACAAATGGGACTATATGTTTTAGGATCAATAGAAGATCTATGATAGTCCTCAATAATGGAAGGATCAATAAAGATTTTGATATTATTAGAAACTTGACAACCTTTAGTAGTTGAGCTCTACCCTTTAATAGGCTTACAAACTTGTCTCCCTCTTCTTTGAGGAATACTCAAACGAGAGACAAGTTTCTTTAATGGGTCACTTTTGAAAGATGACCTCAGTCCTTCCTTATTTACAAATAAGAAGATACTCAAAATTGAAACTTAGCAGAATATTCAAAATAAGCACCAATCTTCCTTAAAAATAGAAACTAAAGTTGGAGTCACCACTAGAATATAACAATTGATAAACTATTGTGATATAGACTAAAATTAAACTTGTTGAAGCTTAATGAGATAGAAAACAAAGATACTAACATTTTCATAGTAATGTTCAAAAGGGACAAAACACCTTTCAACATGCAATGTTAAAAATTATTTGCAATAGACTTAGAAGAAGTCAAATTGTCAAGCCTTTATAAACTTCCTGGCACATCCTCAATGGAGTGCTACAATGTTGACAACCAAGATAGTTAGATCATATAGTAATAATAGATAACTTTACAAGATGAAATACTTATAGCTCTCTGCTAGAGTCCCCAATAGCATAAGTAACTATAAGTTTAGTTTAGTCCTAGGAAATGATGCTAGAAGAGTGTTAGTTCCTAGTTGTACACCTCTCTAATCTATCCTTGTACACTTGAATAAATTTGGAAAACAATGATGAGAAACTCACTAATATTTCATTATAGTTAGGGAAGGGTTTGGACATCATGAATGGACTAGACTGAGATACTAACAAAGGGTATGATCAACTCCCTACTACTTCTAGCTCTACTTAAACCAAGGTGAGAGGACCCAAGGGGTAGCTTACTCACATGGAGAGATTATGCAGTTCAACCTCCATGGGGATTATTGACACAAAGAGGTATAGATGTGACCTTAGACATAACCAAACTTACACACTTTACTTGAGAAGGGTTGTCACAAGGAATGTAAAAATGCATTAGGTCATATTTAAGCTACTAAAGATAGATTTGTTTATGATTTCAACTTTCATTCTAAATAATCTTCAAGATATACGTCGATTGGAAAAATGCAACACTAGTATTCAAAGCACAAAATGCAAATACATTTTAAGTATGAAAAATCTCATACATTTGTAAGGAAAATAACACTTATAATATGCAAAGGGTGTATTATTTTTAGGGTGGGATGAGGTAGGATAGTTAGATGATTATATAAAAATGGAAGGTGGCATGCTAGTGGCCTTTTCAAACAATAGGGTCTCTTACAATGTTTATGACATTATCATTAGAAAAAGATGTAAAAAACACTTCAAATATAAGCTAATGGGAAATACCAAATGGTCCCTAAAAAAATAGAGCATACACTAAAAAATAAACTTTCAATAAACCTTTTGCTATAAAATCGATAGACCTAGGGTGCCCTAAAAGGTCATTCAATAACACATTTTCAAAGTTAAAATATAGAAAGGTATTTACAACCTAGATCCATGCTCAAAATGACAACCAGTAGTGAACATAAACCCAAATATCCAATGATCAGGACTTATAAGACATATTATTGCACTTCAGCAATAAGAAAGAGTAAAGAACCACAAGCATTTTCATTAATCTTGAAACAGAAACTTTACACACATTAATTGTTCAAAAAGTTGCCAAGGGGAAAAGCATGATGAGTTTTCTCTTTTGACAAGGGAGACATATAAAAATGCTCTTAAATTTTGCTAATGGATGTATAACTACAAACACCTTAGAAAGAGAGATAAGATCTATAGACAATAATTAGAAAATTTGTAGAACCTAGACTTAGAGAAAGCAAAGACTAATAGCAATGACCAACAATAAAAACCAACAACAATCTTAGAGCAAAGGATAAAGCCCCTATTTATAAATTTTTTGAACATGGAATTGTGGGTTTCAACTTGTAAAATTACATAACAAGCCTTCAAGTCTATTAAGATACTTCTAGATAGAATATGCTCTTTGCCATGCTTGAGATCTTCTTCCACTTGCAAGAAAAGAATCATTATTATAATTGCATTTATAAGGAATTATGAAGATTTACAACAAACATTTGATATTTTTGAATGGAGATGTTGGTGAATTCATGATTTGGATAGTTAACTTCATAGTGGAGGCCTGAACAATAATTTATCATCATATGCAATTGCCTAGAGATGCTCTTGATCTCTCACATAAATAGTTAGAGGGAGAAAATTGTTTAAAAAGGCAAAAATATTTTATCATCATGTGAAACTTATTTAGAAATTCTCTTATGTTTATCAATTTAAAATCATGGAAAATTTGAATATAAATTATCCTATTTGTGTATGCCAAGGAAATCCCATTACCTTATGATGATTAGAATTTGGAAAGCTCCAACTGTGATGAAAAAAATAAAGATCTATGACCATTAATAAAATATGCTCTATAATGGTAGCTAGACATTATTCTATGCTTCAAATCATTACCATGTCCATGAAAGAACCATCAATTTTAGATTTTAAACCAAAGCTTGCCATATACTGACATTTAGAATGCCACATTAGATCCAACTAGGCATTTGTGGGGTCTAATAATGACTAAGCTGATTAATTGGATCTAATATAAATATTTGTCACTTCTTCATGTAATCTAGGACCTTTGAAAAGTTTGTCTTGGCTTGCACCATTATATCTTACTAGGTTAGATCAACGCATGCCATTGGATGTTGATCTAAAGGATAAAATGCCATTGGTTGCTCAATAATTTATATAACATGATTATAATGCATGTCATCACTATATTTGCTTTAGGATAATTTTGAAACCTTGAATTAATGCACCCCATCGATCAGAAGGTGTAAGCTTAAATGTATACCATTAATCGATGGGAACATGCTTGAGCCTTATCATGTACCAAAAGCTTGACCTTTTGAATTTGAACTTGTACCATCTGATCTTGATTAACTAAGTAAATGTACTTCATCAAATCATGATCTAAGGAGTGGGGCATCATTGGATATTGTCTATTCTTGGCCCCTAATATGTGCCACTTGGTAGTACCATGGGACTCTTGTGTACCTTTGACTATCTAGCTTTGATCATGTACTATTGGATCATCCTAATTCATGTCAATGCAAACTATTAGATCTACCTCCATTTGAAAATAAATGGCTACTTCATAGGGTCTAAAATTGATGCTTGCACAACCATCCTAGAAAATTTGAACCCCAACGACTACTTTCTATGGCTTAAAGTTGATGTCTGCATGCCTATCAAAATATGTCCATGAGACTGTCATATTTACAATTCAAAAATTTATTCAAGGACTTTGTTCTATGTTAATTTGGTTAGCAGGCTCTTTGTCTTCAACATTCTTGTTTTCTTCTTGGGCCTATTGTCTTTGGCTTCTCTATCTTTGGATTTTATTTATCCTTAACACTATTTTCTTTAGCACAATTGTCACATAATAATTATTTTGGTCATTCTATCAGGACAATTGTCTTGGAAAAAATGTTCGAGACAATTTCCCCAAAGGACTTTGACTTCACATTCTTCTTGCAAGAATTGAGCTTTATTAGACCCTTTACATGGGTAAGATGCTCAAAAGAATTCAGCCTTCAGATATTCAACTTCGTCAGAATATTTATTTTAGACATTTTATCCAAAAAAAATTCTTTGAATAAATTGGTCTTTTGCACTTTGGCCGATAGAATTAGACCTTTGCATGTTTTCTGAAAGAATTGAGACTTAGCTCCTTTTGTCTTCATCAGAACAATTATTTTAGACATTTTGTCCAAAACAATTCCCCCATATAAATTAAACTTGGTACTTTTCTCAAAGAATTTGATCTTTACATTTTTCCCATAAAAATGCAATTCTTTTAGACTTTTACATGGGCATAATGCCTGAAGGAAATAGGGCTTCTACTTCATAGTAATTTTGTTGAAAGTATCTTTTGGGCCCTTTGCATATACCCTTTAGTAGTTTTGTCAAGGGCACCTACCCTATAGAATTGCCCTTCAAACTTTTGGAAAGGCCCTTTAGATCTCTTGAAAGTGCCTTTTAGACATCTAAAAGTGCCCTTTAGGAATTTTGAAATGGCAAAATATTCAAAGGAAATGGTCCTTCAAAAATTTTGCAAAGTCAAAATGACCCTTCTGCAAGTGTCCTTCAAGAATTTTTTAAGGGAAAAATGCCTGAATAAATGACCCTTAAGAAATTTTACAAAGGCAAAATGACTCTTTAAACTATTTGTAGACACTTTGGTTGAAATAAATAAGTCTTTACAATTCCTTTGAGATTTTTGTGCAGGTAAAATGCCTAAAGGGCAAGTGCCCTTCAAACTTTTTATCGTGGACAAAAAGTTTGAAACGAATAAGACTTTGCATTTTTTCCAAAACAAAGGATTTATTTCGGGATTTTTATGTAGATAAAATTCCAAAAGGGAAAGTATCCTTCAAAATTTTTACCATAGATAAAAAATATAAAACAAATTACCCTTGAGATTTCTTGTGAAACACTTAACCCAAAATAAATAAGACATTGAATTCTTTCAGACCTTTTATAGTGGACAAAATGTTTGATGGAAATAAGTCTTCAAACCTTTTATCTAAAAAAAGAGGCTTGAATACCTATTTCCATCAGAAATTTTGTCCACTACAAAAGGTCTGAAGGAATTCAATGTCTTATTTGGGCTAAGTGTTTCACAATAAATCCGAAGGGTCATTTGTTTTAGTTTTTTTGTCTATGGCAAAAATTCCAAAGGGCACTTTCCCTTCGAGCATTTTGTCTACATAAAAAACCAAAAATAAATAATTTATTTTGGAAGATATATTTCCATCAAACATTGTTTTCATGCAAAATCCCAAAAAAGTCTAAGGGAAAGACACATTCACCAAGCAAAAACTAGATTAAGACTTAGCCAAATTTTACATGAACTTGACCTTCTAAGGGAATACCTGGAGATGGAAGTTGGGATAATGACTTAGAGATTTACATTTGATAAGGGCCCAATTGCTTTAGTGCAATGTTGGGCACTAATAGGAGGATCTTGGAATCCATTATTGATAAAGATAAGAACATTAGATCAAGGGGAAAACATGCTTAAAGCCACTCTTAGATGGTGGAATCACTTGGGAAGGTAATTGGTATTTGATTTATTTTAATTGTTCTTCATTATCATTTGCAAACCTTGTTGAATAGGTCAGCCTAGTTTGTTAATTTCTTTATGCATTATTTATGTTTACATGACTAATGTTTGAATAACTAACTTTGTAATCCAATCCTACATCTTGGCATGCCTGGTGGGACCATAGAGTCTATTCAAGCAAGGAAGACATTGTTGAAAATTTACATGTTCATTTTAGTCATTAAAAAGTCTTTAAACATCATTTTAGATCATTTCCCCATGTGTCTAACATTTTTTGTGCATACTCAAGTTACACAGTGACTATTGATGGTTCTTAGTGACTGATGATAATTAGGTCCAACCATAGTCGGTTGGGTTGCAGGGGAAAATACGTCAAGAAAATTTAAATTTTGAGCATTTATTCAAATTTGTTTCTAAAAATTTGAATTTTGTAAGTCTCTAGTTTGAACATAGTTTTGATCCAGAAGCTTAACTTATAGAGATTTTATCCTAACAAGCATTTTCAAGCATAAAATTTTTACCTTTAGGTTCACAGGTCACCATTGGTATTTGTTTTCAATAGATGATGATTGGTTTTTAGCCAATGATGATCTTGTAGGAATCGATACCGGATACAATGACTGGTGTTAGTATATATGTTTTCAAAAAATTATAGACCTGAGTGCATGTTTTTCAAAGTTACTTGTCTTAAAGTAAAAAGTGCTTCAAAGCTAACTTATACTATCTAAATTTTTATGCAGGACCAGTGTGAAGAGTGATCATTTTAAGCTTAATTAAGTCTTTTTAACCTCCTTTTGGTTCTTAAAAATAACTAAGAAAATTCCATTTGGTTTAAAATGAAAAATTGCATGTTTATATTGAATGTTTTATGATTGTTTTTTAAAAGTTTTTTGAAACTTAAGGCCAAGGGAATAAATAACATCACCAAACACTTCAATTTGGTACTTAAAACCAAATCACTTCAAATTTTTATTTTGTATAATTCATCTATCATTTATTTTGTTAAATTATTTGAGAAAAAATGAATTTGTGCATTCATTACTTCCTGCATCCCCCATAGGGAACTCGGGTGATCAAAAGTGCCATTTTCATTACAAATTGTGCCTTTGTCCATGGCATAAAAAATAAGTTGTCTTGGCTCTCCCCAAAACCCACATGGTTTGGGTGATCTAAAAATAACCTATAAAACATTTTTACTTAGATTTTATTTCATGCATTTTGGTTTGTGAGGGGGATGCCATTATCTCCCATGAGTTCTTTAGGGAAGCTTTAACCCAAGGCTTCATCTCTTGGCATCGTATTCAACCCCTCTCCATGCTACGCCCATAAATTATCACATGTATGAGGATAGTATTAGCCAACTTGTGGCTTACTTATCCCTCTTTGACATTATATTACATTTATCTATGCTTTCTTTTGATTAGTAGGTTTACCTATGGAGTAACCATGGCCTATATATACTATATATAGGAGGTAGTGGGTAATCATTTATCATCATATTGTGAATTCTGCTCTTATTGAAGCTTGTGGAGGTTTCCCCCTTGAAGTGGCTTATCTATTATCATATATTTGGATATATTTCAGTCAAAGTTGGATATAATTATGTTGTTATACTTAATTCTTAAAGTAATTTCATTACACTCCATGGGGGGTATATACAAATTAGGATTGCCACATTGGGATGGTGGTTTTAGTAGTTAAACCATCTTTATTAGTGGCACGATAGCCCAAAATATATGATCATTTTAGACATTGCACTATATTAAGTAATTGATAGATGTAGTGGTTGTGAAAATGGCAAGACCTTTTCACAATAAACCATTTAAGATAGATTGAATTAATGTGCTACTTATTTTTTGTGTAAACATGAATGTTTGTACACATGGGATCAATCTAGATAGTAATAACTTTTAGATTTTTACACAAACCCCACTTGACATGGAAATATTATTGGTGTGAGATGCGCCCCAAGGTCCATATCCTCATAATATCACTTGAGAGAAGGGGGGGGGTGTAAAATACCATATGTATATACCTTAAATTGGTCAAGAAACCACACATATCATGTATTTTCATATTACTTTCACAAGAGACTCTGATTGAAGAATATGAGCTTTATTCACATTTATCCATGTCTTTCATTTTACTCATCTTGGTCTTGTTTAATGCTTGAGTCACCTTTTTGCCTATGCCTAGTCATCTCAAGCCTTTCAAATGATCATTCCAACTTAGCCAAGTTATATTTTCCATGATTATTCCATCCTCATAGGTCCCTAGCCTATAGGATAAGAGAACTAGGGTTGGACTACAATGCTGGAGCTTAGGGTGTCTCATTTCCAGTGCTTCTATCCAAGGTCATTTTGAGCTCTAACGATCAGTTTCCTCACTTAATGAGTCTCAACCCCTTTCTTTCCATCATCCTTAAGTTTTACAATGTCAACCAAATGTGAATAAAAGCTCCAAAATTTGAAATAAATAATTTCATATATAAAGGACTACTCAAGGCATTTTATATCTAACACTTACTACTTTGGCACATTATATAATAAAAATTAGTCAATGGTATAGCTCAACATTTTGCATCACACATAGACTTGCATGATTGATTAAGGAAGGGCCTAGGAAAAAGTTCATTATTTTATCTACGATGTTCATTGATTATGCATGTTACCTAAGGGAGAATTACATTTGATCTAAGACCCTAGCTTGAGGGTTAATGTAGGTAGTGATCAAGATAGCAAGGTTTCTAGATCGTGTGATCATTCTTCCCCTAACCTAATTTTTCCCATTTTGATTTTAATGTATTTATTATTTCATGTGTGTAGATAGACTCAAGGTTTGAATATTGAATCAAATCTATAAGGATCTATGTCAATAGTCAATATTTGAAATTTCACAAGCAGACCAATATAGGGATAGTGAATAAAACCCAAAAATCTTAGACTTCTATGACTAGTTTGGACAATAATGGTAGGAACTGGACTATAGTGTCAGACACTAGGGTGTCAAATTTTTTTGTCTTATCCTTTAACCAAACAAAAGTTAGATTTAGGTTTCAAACATCTTCCTAGCCTTACACCTTAGTTTTTAGCTTCTATAATAGTCATATCAACCTATTTTTCCTAGATAAGTTATTTCCTTCTCCTATGTAATTATTCTACAAAATCTATATTTTATCATATTAAATAAAACTTTCCTATTTATTATAAACCCTTTATTGTTTAGGAACTAAACACTAGTTTCCTAATAATAATAAAACATTTTGTGAACCTGACTTACTTCAAACACATCTAAAACCCTAGGTAACCTTAGGGTTTTTCCTTCATATTTTGTGCAAAAATTTAATTTCAAATTTTTGATTTTTGAATAAATTTTTATGCATTAATTATATTCAAATATTATTTTAGAAGTTAAATTATTTAAATAATTTTCAAAAATTCTAAAACCCTGTTAGGACCCGGAAGCACAATTGATTACCATGTACAAGCAACTTAATATGCGGAATTTAACTAGAAGTAACAAGTAACTAGAATTCATAAATAACACAGAATATGAGAGACAATACCCAATTGTATTAATACTCTTCCAGAAGGAAATATAACAAAGAATATGCCATAGTCTTCTTCCTTACACACCTCTAGGGCTCCCACACCTCTAAGGCATAAACAATAAATCTCTTCAAGAGCTCACGCTTTCTCTTACAGTCCCAACACACAAATCAAACATAGAGTTGGTGTTCACCTCCAACCAGTCAGTATCACTACTACCATTACCACCAGTCAGTATCACTACTGCCAATACACAAGTGCTCCATGCACTCCATAAGTACACAACGTACTCCAAGTAGATCTCCCTTGATCTTGATACCTATTGTGTTGCTGTCACCTTTGATCTTGCTACCCCGCAGACCTCCTTTGACCTCACACACACAAACACCTAAAAATCAACTGATCATACTTACCATGTAGATCTCTCTACACCCTAAAGAACCCTTGTCCTTGCCTCACCAAGTCCTTATGATTCTCCAAACTAGTACCTCGGTGGATCTTCTCCTTGATCTTGCACACCTACAGACCAAACTGATCATACACACTCGGCACCCTTGTGGAACTAAGAGGAGCTACCCTTGCTCTCTTCACTCTCAGAAGGAGATAACCAAGCTCAACTCAAACTAGAACAATTTACAATATAGCCCATGAGTCTATTATATAGATCTCATGCAAACAATAATTAGACATCCAATTACAATAATTAGATCTGCAACTCCAAGACTAAAATTAGCCTTTCAACATGCAAACAACCGGTTCATTAACAAACTATTCATGCAATCGACAATTCTGGAACCACACAGGTGACCGACATCGGTCCCTGTCTAGCTAGAGATGATCGACATCGGCTGATACCTGACTGATGTCAGTTTGCTCTGTGATGGATATGACTGACGCCAGTTGATCAGACCGACCTCGATTGCTCTGCAACTCAACAACCTCTATACAACTTCCTCCATGTCTACATCAGTGAAGATTTTAGCTCCACAACCTAACAAACCCTAACCCAAAACCCTAGATTTCTAAACTAGGTCCTCCAACCCTAAGCCTCCCTCCCTTACAATTTTTAGTACTATTAGTTTATTATTCCTACTATTATTATTCCTACACTTGACAAACATACCCATACACTCTCATAAGTGGATACACCATGGTTCTTACATGTTTAATAGTTAGACTATCAGATTCAGCTCAGATCAATTAAAATATACAGTGATTTAGATTACATGGGTCACTTAGCATTACTTAGGACATTCAGGGGATATACCTTTAGTTTATAGATACATATATTATTTGAATACAATGATTTAGATCATATGAATCCATAATGATTTCAAATTAGAGATATATAGACTAGTAAGATATAGTGTTTCAAATTATATGGATTCACAGTGACTTTGATACATATTCAGACTCATATACTAGATTTGGGGGCATGCACATACTACATGTCTCACACATAAAACTTAATACAAAATGACATAGTTACAAGACAAGATAAAATATTATAGACATAATGTAGATCACAATGTTTTGATCTCTAGTTTTGCACATAAGACATGGCATGATAGGTCATATCACATATGGTTATATAGACTACCAGACTATATAGATGCATTAATCACATACCAGATTTGGGGGTATATCACAAAATTTCATGTTATTCATCATCTAGGATTATATAGATGGAATGGAAAAACATGTAATTATCCTCTTACACATTAACTAGAGTTTTATATTACACCTAGCTATACCCAAGTTCTTTCTAGGTTAGATTGTATGGCCATCTGTAGTAGTTGGTCTATAACATTACCAAGATCCAGACTACATGAGTTTGTGTAGGATAGAGTGCAAACATTGGTTTTAGTCCTCTGACCACTTCTCAATTCTAGTTTATATTATTCAGAGTGAGATCATGATAGATTGTTCTCTTCACATCATACACATTCTAAACACACATTCCAAATTACATGAGTTTATGTGGGACAAAGAATAGACATTGGTTTTGGGCTTCCAATAATTTCTCAATTTTAGTCAAATTTAGCATAGGGGGAAAGCATCTCCCTCCTTATCCATGTTATATAGATTCCACATTTAGATTTAGTATAGGGGACATCTATTTCATGGATTCCTTATTTATATAGGCACTATTCAGCTCTCCATCCACTTCCCTGGCTAGGAGGTGAGTTGGACTTTTTTTTAGCACACTTTTCTCCATACAAGTAGGTTCAGGTATGCATTTTATTTTCTTTCTTTTACTCTAGTACTTCATTTCATTGCATCACTAGATTAAAAGGGGGGGAAATGTATACACATTAAGTTGGTAAAGTAACCACACATATTATGTCTTTTCACAGTCCTTTCACATGAGACTCTGACTGGAGAATATGAGCTTTGTTCACATTTAGCCATGTCTTTCATTTTACTCATCTTGGTCTTGTTATATACTTGAGTCACCTTTTTGCCTATTCTCAATCATTTTGAGCCTTTCAAATGGTCATTCCACCTTAGCTAGGTTAGATTTCCCATGCTTATTCCATCCCCCCAAGTCCTTAGTATATAGGAAGGGAGTTCTGGGATTGGACTACAATGTTAGACCCTAAGGTGTCCTATTTTTAGTGCTCCTATATAAGGTCATTTTGAACTCTAACAGTCATTTTCCCTCACTTAATGAGTCTTAGACCCTTTCTTAGATTTCTCATTAAGTTTTCCAATGTCAGTCAAATGTGAATAAAAGCTCCAAAATTTGAAATAAATAATATCCTATATAAAGGATTACATAAGGCATTTTATATCTATCATTTACTACTTTGGCATATTACATAATAAAAATTAGTTAATAATATATCTCAATATTCTGTATCACACATAAACTTGCATGCTTGATCAAGGAAGGGCCTAGGTGAAAGTTCATTCTTGAATCTACCATGTGCATTGATTATGCACCTTCCCTAAGGGAGAACTACATTTGATCTGAGACCCTAGCTTGAGAGTTAATGTAGTTAGTGATCAGGACAACAGGGGTTATAGATCATGCGATCATTCTTCCCCTAGCCTAGTTTTTTCCCCTTTTACTTTTAAGGTATTTATTTCTTTATGTGTGTAGATAGATTCAGGGTTTGAATATTGAATCAACTCCACAAGGAGGTCCATCAATAGTCAAGATCTAAAATTTCATAGGTGAACCAATACAGGGATAATGAATAAAACCTAGAAAGTTTAGACCTTCATGACTAGTTTGGATAATAACAATAGGAAATGGACTATAGCATCAAACACCAAGGTGTTGTATTTTTGGAACTCCTATCCTTTCAATGAGCAATAGTTAGATTCAATTTTTATACATCTTTCTAGTCCTATACCTTACTTTTTATCTTTTGCAATAGTTGTATCAACTTGTTTTTCCGAGATAAATTATTTCCTTCCCTTATGTAATTAATTTTACAAATTCTATATTTTATCATATTAAATTAGACTTTCCTATTTATTCTAGACCCTTTATTATTTAAGAAATAAACACTAGTTTCCCTAAAATAATAAAACACCCTACCATATAATGTGATTTTATTTTGAATGAACACGTAATTTCATCTTAAGTGCATGTATAAAGATGAAATTCAACAATATCATGCAACCTTGCCAGTTTTAGGGATTTAGAATGAATACTTAATTATATTGGTCTATTTTAGTCTTTTTAGATTACTTGGTATTGATTTGAGTCAAAAATTGCTTTTAAATAAATGTCATAACCAAACACATTGTCCATTATTTCTTAAACAAGGAGGCATTACACTGTCTAAGTGAAAATCAATCTTTTCCTTATTCAAATTTGTCATCTTAAACATTGTGTCATATCATCTAATTGGTGCATTTATGCTATCCACTTGAGTCTAAACCACTTTCCAAATTATCTTTAAGTCCTTCATTGATAGTTCAAATTTGAAATTGCACTTTTTTAAGTTTATAAGGTTGGCATGTTAATTGGGTTCACCATTTACATTTGACTTGAGAGAAATTCAATTCAATTTAAAATTTAGATTAAAGGTCATTTATAGACTCATTATCATTCTCATCATTGGTGGACTTAAGTCATCTTGTGTATCGCTCATGCTTTAAGTCCTAGAACATATTTTATACTACCATTCCTATTATCATGTGGTGATATTGTGTTTCCCATTTGGTTCTTGTTTTATACTTAGGAATTCTTGTATGTTTCCACATCATGAGTTTCTTGGTCGTATTTTCTCCTTCCTAACCCAAAGGTATTTATTCTAGTTTTTTAGAAGAAACTTGTTGAAGTTGAACTAGCTTTTACGGTATTGATGTATCACAAAAATCTAGGCTTTGGTGTACTAGTTTTCACCTTAGATTTTTGAGTCATCATACCCTCTTCCAATTCATATGATTTCAACTTTACACAAGGTTGAGTAAATTCATGAAAATAATTCTTATAATTGTGTGTGGTTCCATGCCACCCTCCTTTTATAGTCTCTTTGGTGCCTTAGTCATTTGTTTAGAAGAAAGATCAAAATCCATACCTTGTTTAAACATTTGCATAACATTTTCCAAATCTAGTCAAATGTATAGAGCAACCTTTCTAGACATGACACTAAGGCACACTTATAATGGGGTATCTTATGGATTTAGTTTTTAAGTATAGAATTTTTATGGTGGACATGAATACTCAATCTTGTTTGAGGATGTCACCCTCTTTGAGCCTATTTGTTGAAAACCAATTCAGTCCATGTCAATTTTTGTGCATCATCCTCATCCTGTCTATTTGACTTGTATGCCACACTCAAAGGTTATTATTTTAGGCTATCCTTTTTTGATTTGTGTTTTGCACTTAAAGGTTACCATTATAGTTTATCCACATTCTAATTGTGCAAGTGATCAAGCTCTATAATGTGTGAAGGTTACCATTTTAGGCTATTCTCCTTCAACTTGTGTAAGAGATCAAATTCCACAATGTGCAAAGATTACCATTTTAAGACCTCCTCCTTTGGTTTGCATGAACAACCAAGCTTCACAACATCATATGATTACCATTTTGGGCACATATATAGTATTTATTTAACCTATTATTGAAGAACCTCAATTTAATAAACCTGATTTTGTTGATCCCTTCTTCAATAGTCTATTTTTGGCGAATCCATTATTGAACCGTGAATAATTATTCCCATTAAACTAACCATTCCCCACTTTATAAATTATGTGCCGATCTTTGAGCTAAGACAAGAACCATTACCTCTTCAACATCCATCTTATGAGGACCAAAATGTGTTTAAAGTTGATAAATTACAACTGATTGTGAACCAAAACCCGAATGTTATTATTAAAACACCTATTTATGATGAGTCAACATGTGATGAATCACCTACTCATATTTTACCTATTTTTAAAGAGCCTCATTTGATTGGAAAGCTAATCTCTACAAATTTGTCTATTGATCTTTACCATTTGTTTAGGAGTCTCCTTTTGATAGACACGATTCTATGGAGTCATTCCTCAAGTGGTTCCCTCTCTTTGAGGGGGTTTATTTATGAATCACTTTTTATAGATCCCATCATGCCATCATAGGGAATTACTTTTTTGATACCAAACATTCAATATAACATTAAAGAAACATCCACATTAGATGAAGAAATAACATTAGAGTCAACTTCCATTTTTGAACTGACATCAAATTTAGCATTAGAAGTAAAATCACTAGCAGAACTGACATCAAATTTAGCATCAAAATTAGAATCACTATCAGAACTGACATAAAATTTGGCATCAAAATTAGAATCACTATCAAAACTACTATCATATTTAGAGTCCTTTAAATTAGACTTTTTGAGGATGATTAATTCAACATCAATAGAAGTTCTCATAGTATCTTTTATGAGGATTATGCTGCCATTCATCATTCCATTACCCCCATCCAACATAGCCATTATATTGACATTCCACATCCCACAAGCATCGATTGGGATTGACAGAATCACACTTTATTGAACTGCATCCATGGAGACATACCATTTGAAAAATATTAAGGGGAACAAGACCAAATTCATTTAGAAGAAGAACAATCTCCTAGTGAAACCTTTTTGGAGGTGCTAGGGGATGATCAAAGAAAAAACTCAACATATTTTAGTGAAACCTTTTTAAAGGTGCTAGAAGACAATCAAAGTTAAATGTTAACATATTTTCATGAAAACTTCTCAGAGGTATTATGGGATAATCAAGATAAATTCATCAGTGAAAACCTTATCAAGGAACTAAAAACTAAGAATAAAAGTTATTCACTTCTTGATGAAGATGTTATCAAAGAATAAATAATTATATCTTCCAATCTATAACATAATCAGATGGTAGCTACTATCAATATTAATTAATATAAAAATTTGGTGGTCCTATCAAGAGCATATTCAGAGGTCTTTGGCCCCACCACAACCAAAATTGTGTTGAATCCAAAATCAATAACATTATGTGTGACTAAAATTACTGATCTTCATTTGTTTCATAACCATTATACACTCCATTATCATCCACCTGTTCATTACCCACTTATATCATTTATCCTATGCCTAAAATTATTTATCATCACTGGTAACACTTTCCTTTGTAGAGGCTACAAGGATATCTTATCTCGATGTTTTAAGGAAATAGAATTAACAACCAACAAAGATCACAAATACAATATTGAGCTCCAGATCAATAACAAGTTATTGATAGATAAACTTTTTTGAAAGGGTGTTGGGTAGTAATTTATATGATTAATTATGATGGTTATCTCATAAGTTGAATATGACAATCATCTCCATGTCAGCGAGAGTAGTGGAACCATTTTTAATTTTTCATTATTGTGCCTTGTCTCTTACGGGCAACCCTATAGACCATTTCATTATAAGCATTATTATACCATTGTGTTCTGTTTATCATGCTATTTGAACTATATTTACTTGAGGTCCTTTGGGACTATGTAGGAAGTGATCAATTTCTATTGAGGTTAGCTCGGTCACCTTTACCATGCTCTTGCCATTTTTCAAGCAATTGATTAAGTTTAAACACTCTCATTATTTTATGAGCAACCTAAACCATGATCTAACAATTTTATTAGTAATTGATTAAGTTTAAATGCTCTCACTTTTTTAAAAGCAACCTAAACCACACTCACCATTTTGTGAGTACGCTAAGCCAATCCTCACTTGGGGGAAACTTTGTTGCCACTATAGCCAATTATATTCTAATCATTTTTCTTATACCATTTATTTACTATTGACCAAAGCTTATTTTTAGCCATCCTAATTACCCCATTTTAATCTTGGTTTCTTTGGTTCATCCTGCACTTTCTGTGGGGGGATTATGATCCATTTTCCATAGTTTTAGAATGTTGTGTTGAATGACAGTCTATAAAAGTAGTGTGAAATTTAATCTGGAAAGTTATCTTTCATTTATCATCTTATCTGGTATCATTGATTATAACTACCTATGGGAAAATTAGTATTGTATTTGATACCCTTGATTATAACCTCCTTTGGGAAAATTATTATTATGATGTTGTTTCCTAATTATAACTACCTATATAAAAAATGATTATAATGCCTTTTTGTCATGCATTACCACATCACTTGGTAATTACTACTATCATTTGCATTGTTGTTTACCTTTATTTGTGAAATTGTTGTGGCTTGGTCAAATTTTCACTACCTTTTGTAGGCAGACTGATTATGACTTGAGGTCCTAGTGGGATTATGTGGGTTGTGCTCAATTTATATTGAGGTCAACTCAATCCCCCTTTTCATTATGCTCTCACTATCTTATGAGCATTTCAAGTTGGCAAAATCTCATCATTTCATGAGCTAGACAATCTATATTTCTTAATTCTAAATCGATTTGAGATACTTAGGAAATTCCAAACCATTCATAAAATAATCAAAGCCCAAAAACATTTTGTGCATGTTTATTTGATTATTTTTTGCTTGTTTATTATTTTGAGTTCCTGTTTGGTCTTGTTCTTTTGTCTTGATTTTCCAAGTACATCTTGATGGCCCACATGGACTTGATTATTCATATCTTGATATCATGTTACTAAGTTGTTCTTGATTAGTTTTTATAAATTCTTGTTCCTACTTAAATCTTGATTGTTCATTTCTTGATTTTAAGTTGGGTTCATTTTTGTTTCACTTTTTCTTTATTTTTGATTTTTTGTTTAAATGTAAATAGTTGTAACTCTAGTTTTGGTCATTGTTTTATCATTATCATTAGTTACCTGGTATTCACATTTAAACTAACTCCATATAATTTAAATGAAATGTCATTATGAGTTTTTCATACTTATGATGCTTAATTTATTTTGTTATAGCAAGCACTTTGTGCTCTAGATTCAAGTCTTAACATAAACACAACTTTGATAAATATATCTTAAGATCACTATGCATAAACTAAGCTTAATAGGTTTAACACCTGACTCTATGCTTAGATGTGCATCTCTTAGCATACATAATGAGTCTAATTTAATCTTTGGTTAGTTTTCATCATTATTCATTCTATTCTCTCCCAATTTTGGGTGAACTACATTGGCTTGATGTATATTTGGACTATGTAGGTAGCACTTGGATACATGATGTATCTTTGGTTAGCTCATCCACCTTCATTATTATTTTCATCTCTTTCATCCCTTTGTGCATCCTAGTATGCCTAGTTTTTATGGCTTTCATGATCATTAAACCATTGCATCTATGTTTACACCCACTCACCTTTAATCTATATTTTAATTTATATCTTTGAGCTACTTGCTTGATAATTTTCCCATGCTAGGGAATAACATTTGAATCGGTTAATAAATCTAAATCAACACTATAGGGACAAGCCATTATTTATTCTTTATCAAGGATCAAAATTAACCTTATTGGGGCACAACTATCTTATCATGATAAAATATGTTATACCAAAGCACCTCTTATTATCATCTCTTTGGAGACCACATTCTCATTTTCCTCTAATTCCAATCTCTCCACACTACTACCCATGATGATATTGTTTTAGTGTGCAACTTGTCTTAAGATTGATCCATGTCATAAGCACATAACTTGCAATCTCAAATTGGGTGTATTTAAAGCATGTTACTTATGTTTTTGGATTGAATCCTTCTCATTTTCCCTATATTAGGGCCCATTATACCTCTAATTATATTTTGATCATTGATGGTAACCACATGTGCAAGCATTAGCTCATTTGGATGTGATCTATTACATGGGTTAATCTCTCACTTTCCCTCTCTTTTTAAGAGTCCATCCTTCTCTTTCATCTTAGTATGTCCTTTTAAGGGGGCATCATGGGTAATTTACATTTTCTTCTTGATAAATTTTTTATTTTAAAAGATGTTGCTTCACCTGAATGTCTCTCTACAACTTCTCAAATAGGGGCAAAATGTAGACATCCAATTCCTAACACTATTTGTGTTTAAATTATCAATCTTACTCGAATTGCACTCAAATACATAAGTTAATTCAAAATCACTAAAAATGCATTAAATAGTTTGAGATTATCATATACAAGTGCTTATTTAATATAATGTATCCCTAAATGGGGTAATGTATTTATGTGATTCCTAATTTTGATCAATTTATTTCAAGTCAAAATAATGTTTTCACATTTTGGTGCCTTGGATCACTCTTTTATTATAATTCATTAGTATATATCACATGCCTTTGAAATTTTGTGTTGGTAACATTCTAAATGGGAAAATGGTCCATACAAATCTATATCACCTTCCAATTCATCTTGAGTCAAATTATGACCCAGTAATATGAATTTTTGACCATTTTGATTAATTATGCACCAATATCCAAAGAATTGTACTAAAATTGATTAATATTATTTAAGATAATTAATTCAAATCAAGATCTTAAGTCAATTTTACATGGAGGTTATTGATCATTTCATTATTGGAAATTGGTTCTCAATATCTACATCACTTAGTGACATTATTTATGGGGTAACATCCTTAAGACATAAATGCAACAAATATCAGGATTATGGACACCCATGCCTAATTAATGTCCCTTCCACCCAAATAATTATGAGGATATTTATGGATTTAATTGTAAATATTAGATTAATTCATGGCCACACATCTCAATCTTGAGATGGATGGTCATGGTTGATCATGAACCATTTGAAAAATCTATAAAAAAGGGGCATAAAACCTCATATTTTAAGCTAAAATATTGTAAACTTATAATGTAGAATTATCTCCACAACCTTTCTTTGTGTTTTTCATTGTGTTTTATTTATAAGATTCATTTGATAGGCATAGTAGTGATTTATTATCTTGAGCCTAGGTTATGTATAGTGATCTTGAGATCATGGAGGAGCTTGGAAGCCATTGTTGACAAAGATAAGAACACTAGATCAAGGGGGAAACCATGCTTGGAGCCACTCTTGGATGGTTGAATCACTTGGTAAGGTAATTGATATTTGATTTCTTTCAATTGTTCTTCATTATCATTTGAAATCCCCATTGGAATAGGTTGGCATAGTTTGTTAATTTATTTATGCATTCTTTGTGTTTACATGACTAATGTTTGAATAACCAGTTTTGTAATCCAATCTTACACAAAATTCTCTCTCAAACTAGCCAAAACCTGTTGTTGATACTGAATGTGCTCCTCCACATCTTGAACCTTTGTTTGCACCCTTAAGGAAGAAGTGATGGAAGGTGGATGGTAACCATATAGTGCTAGAAATGGGGACATTTTAGAAGAAGTATGGAAAAATGTGTTATACCACCATTCTACAAGTGGTATCCATTTAACCCAATGTTTTTGCTTATCTGATACAAAATAATAGAGATACCCCTCTAAACATTTGTTGACCACTTTTGTTTATACATCAGATTAGGGGTGGTAAGATGAGCTATGAGCTAGTTAATTACCCAAATAGGAAAATAGTCCAGTCCAAAACTACTAATGAAAATAAGATCATGATAACTTATAATTATTTTTAGGGTTCCATGTAATTTTATAAATGCCTCTAGAAAAATAGTCACTATTGTACTTGATGTAAATGGGTATGAGAGGGCACACAAATGGGCATATTTTGTAAGACTATCCATAATTACCAAGATAAAATTATTACTTTTAGAATAAGTCAACCCCATGATAAAATCCATGGAAACCTCCTCCCACTTTTGACTAGAAATTGCTAAAGGTTATAACATACCTGGGATCTTAACTATCTCACCTTTATTCTATTGGTATATCAAGCATTCTACCAATTAATTTTGTACATATCCCTTGAGTCTTCCAAAAATACTTCTCTCTTGATTATCTAATAAGTTTTCAATAACCAAGAGTGTTCCCCAATTGGAGATGCATGCAAATCTACAAGAATATTATGCTTTAACTCTGAATCTTTGCACAAGTATAACCTATGTTTATACCATAGGGCATTATATTTCCATTCAAATTTGTCAGAGGATATGGAAATTTATTGGATATTTTAAATTATAACATATGTATCCTTGTCTCAACCCCACTATAATCAAGCATCATCTACCCAATCTACCTACAATATGGACATTGCACAAAGTAATGCTTCTATGGATGTATCCCATTTGGATAGTGCATCTGCTACTACATTATCTTTAACCTTATTTTATATGATTTAAAAATCATAAAAAAACATTTTTTTACCCACTCTTGTTGTTCTTTAGATGATAATCTTTGCTCTAAAAAGTATTTGAGACTATCATGATCTGTTTTCACCTTAAAATGTCTACCCATCAGATAGGGCCTCCATTGTTTTGCTGCATAAAGAATAACCATCATTTATTTATCAATGATAGGTTTTTAGAGTTCCTTACCTTTGAATTTATGACTCTAAAATGCAAGGAGTATTCCTTATTACATAAGTACTAATCCGAACCTTGATTTAGAAACATCACATTCAACAATGAATATCTTTGAGAAGTTTGGAGTAACCAAAACTAGGTTTTAGATATTTTTAGTTTTTAAAATGCTTTAGTGGATGGATCAGTTTAGTAGAAGGCATCCTTATTTATAAATTTAGTGAGTGGAGATGTTATGCTCCCATAACCTTTCAAAAATCATTAGTACTAACTTGTTAGTCCTAGGAACCCATGAAGGTTTTTGAGAGTTTTACACATTGACCAACCCACCATAGCTTTGATCTTATGAGGATCAACTTTGAAACCTTTAAGGGATACAATGTGACCTAAATAATATACCTCCTATACTATAAAATAACATTTGGATGACTTCACATAAATTTGATGTTGTCCTAAAACTATCAACACCTGTTGCACATATTTCAAGTATTCTTCCCATGTCTTAGTATAAATCAATATGTTGTCAAAGAAAATTAGTACAAACTTTCTTTAAAAATGCCTAAAAATAGTGTTTATCAAGATATAAAAAGTATATGGTGCATTTTTTAGACCAAAGGGCATTAAAAAAACTCATAATGGCCCTCATGAGTTTTAAAAGTAGTTTTATGAATATATTCATTACTTATTATATTTTTATGGTACCCCAAACTAGGATCCAATTTCATGAAATAAACAAAACCATGAAACTCATAAATTAGTTCATAAATTACTAGAATATGAAAATTAACTTTAATGGTGTACTTGTTGAATTCCCTATAATCTAGGCAATCCACCATGTGTCACCCTTCTTACGCACCATAACCATTGGTGATGAATATGCACTCTAGTTGTGCTTGATAATCCCTACCTCTATCATCTCATATACCATATTTTAATTTAAATATTTTGTGCATATGTATATCTACATGGTTTGATATTTAGTGGTTGACTCTCTAAAAGTAGTTGAATGGCATGATCATTTTTTCTTTTTGGTGGTAGTTCTTTTGGCATGGCCTTAAAAACATATGGGTGGCCATCAAGAATAATCTATATATCAAGATGTGGATATGATGTTATGGATATAATCTATCTATAAAATTGTATGGAACATAATAATACTACAAATCCTTTTGCCCCCTTTTTTAGAATTTTTGTCATTTGATGTGAACTAACCAATTTTGGATATTTTTCTTGTAATCCTTGTAGTTTAATTTTTATACCTTCAAAATGAAAGTGCATTAATAGTTCTTGGAAGTTCATCTCAATTTTACCCAAGATTATGAGCCATTAGACTACCAAAACAATATATACACCACCCATGGGAATAATTAACATAGGATAATCTGATTTATACTCACCCATATCAAGCTTAATACTATGGCATTTGCCTCAACAATTGACTATGCCACCATCTGCAATCATGACCTAAAATTTTGGTGCTAGATAAATAAAATAATTAAATAGAGTGTCCAACTTATGGTTGATGAAATTATGTGTGATCCCTAAGTCAATCAACACTATCACCTTATATTTCTTGAGTAAATCCACCACCTTAAGTGTTTGAGGAGTGATAATACCCAAAAGTGCATGACAAGAGATTGTAGGTTTCGAATCTTCAAGTACCTCTTCTTTCTCTTCTTCATCATCATTAGAGGCATCATTATCTTCATCTTTATTGGATCCCTCAATATATAATAACTTCTTCTCAGTGCATCTATGTCCTTTGATCCACCTGCTATCACATCTAAAACATAATCCTTTTTCACGCTTCTCTTTAATTTATTGAGGGGTCAATCTAGTAAGTGGAGGAAATGATGGTGTTGATATGATATGATATCTAAAGTGAGTGAATGAATTCTTCTTGTTGTCTATGAATTTTTACTCAACCTTGTATACCATGAGATTAAACATGTGTACCTCATGTTGAATGTGGTCATTGAGGCCTTCTAAAAATGGGTCATTCAGGTTCTCATTAGAAATTGTCTCCACACGTAAAGATAAGTTCTAAAAATTATGAATATAATCCTTGATTGAACTAGTTTGTCACAATTTTTCTAGTTAACTAAAGTAATTATCTATCACACTATTGCTATAGTGTAATTTTAGCTCCTCTGTAAAAATTGACCAGGTGATACTTAGAGTCATATTTTTCTTTTGAGAACATAAACATCGATACCAAATGAATTGTTTAGGTTATAGATACAAGGATGCCATGGTAACATTTTGTACACATGGGATCTAATGAATATCAAAAAAATTATCCATTTTGTTTATCTAATTAAGTGGATCCTTTCCATCAAATTTACACATATCTACCATTGGTAACAGGTTCTATTATGGTAAGGTAATTAGATTTGGATTAGGTTGGTTGGGAGATCCACCTTAGTGGGGTTATGTAATAGTGATATCTAGCTGATTTTATTGATTATTTTGTAAATCAATCATGATGTTTTCCAAACTAAATTATATATATTTCATATCAGATTGTATACCTTACATCTCACTTTGAATGCCTTGCATATTGTAGTCAAGTTGGCTCACTTTATGATCTATCTTAGAGAACCCTGATATGAATGATCTAGTAACTCCCCATTATGAATCCATATATTTATTATGAGGATTTTTACCTAGGATTTTAACACCATTTCCTTGGCCCCTAGTTTGTGGTCCAACCATAAAAGGGCTTAACAATGTGGACTCTGATTGACACTTTTAACCTAACTTTGACCAAGCATATTTGTACTTATGTTAGACTCAAATCAGAAACCACAAAGAATATACCCAAGATATATTTTTATAATATTTACAAAAATGTAAACAAATCTAAAAAATTCCTTGAATTGTGCACTATAGAGAAAATTTATGAAAAACCCTAAAATGATGATAACTTTTGCAAAATAGATTAAATTAAATTTAAATTTTATATGAAATTTTATTTGAATAATTTTTCACCTATAGTAAAACATTATAGACAAATTCATAACAGTTTGTGAGATATAGCAAAATTTTGAGATCTAGTGCTTTTAACCTGATTATGACCCAAATCGATGTTGTGATACCACTTGTAATGATATTACTTCACCAAATAAGAATAATAACATAAATATATCAAAATTATATGAAAATATAGTATAAAATATGAATAATAGATAAGCCACTTGAAGGAGTAAACCTCCCAAATACTTGTAATAAAAAATGAATACTCTAATATGGTGATAAACAACTACCCACAACCTCCTATATATAGTCTACCTAGGCCATGGTTACTCCATAAGCTAGCATACTAACCTAATTAAATCATATAAAAATGTGATATAACATCAAAGAGAGATAATTAAGCCACAAGTCAACTATTCCTATCCTGATACATATGATAGGTTAGGGGTGTAACATTTGATCAATAAACTAAGAGTGAGATCTTGTGCATGAAATATAAAGACACCAAACATAAGGTGAAAAAACCCCAAAAAACCCAATTAATAGATTCAAAAATAGAGATATATTGTGGTATGGATACTAGCATTAACATAAGGACACTATCATCAATGTAGGTGTCTAATTTTAATGCAAGTGTCCAGTGGCCAAACCCAGTCAGAACTCAGAACAAATAGAACCCATATATCTATTATATCCTTGTGATGACTATTGATCTTTGCCATAGTCCATAATAGAATATCAAACAAGATATGCTCTCATTTATCCCTTACCTACTTTGTAATTGTTATATTTATTACACATGTTAAATTAGGAAGATTTGTATTATTAATTGTACTTTAGTGTAAATCTAAAGATCATCATTCCTTTTAAATAACTTTAACTACTTGGTTATTATCTTGTAAAAATTTTAAAAGCATTAAAATAGTATTTAAGATATATATACTATTTTAGTTTAAATTGTGAAATGTAGATCTTCTTGGTAACTTCTACCTTACTTATCCCATCTCCTATACATTTCTACCTCATCTTATGAGTCTATTTTTTATCTTCACATTATATTATGTTTTAAAATCTCACTAAATTAAGTGCAATTTCATTCACCCTTTCCATCCTTTTAAATAACTATTGGAAGTTGACATGGGTGCCCATAATGTTTAATTTGAATTTAAATATGTATTATAACTTGTTTAGACACATAATAAAATATAGATAGTTCATTATTGTATATAGGATTCTATTGAGGACTTTATAACATTGTAAATAAAAATCAAACATTTATTGAAGTGCTCAAGTCCATGATATAGATAAACTACATGCCATTGGTTTGCCTATTGATACATTATTATAATGATTGGTGTTTTGATTTTGATATTGATATTTCTTAGGGGCCTATTAAGTAGACAATGCTTTAAAACCCCATTTACCCTTAACACAAACCCCAAAGCATATTTTTTTTATTAACCATTTGTTGTATAAATATTAAGGCATTTTTTTTTGTGTTGCAAGACTAGAGGTTCAAGCTATAAAAAGGAGTGTCAGGTCAACATGAGGATCAATCACATGAAGAAATGATAAGCCTGAAAGTTGTATGATCATTCTCTATATTTTTCAAATTAATTAATTAAAAATAAATGTAAAATTATTTTACATAATTTTAGATGTTTAATTAGAAAAAACATGCAACTTATAAGCTTATATTTTGATGAACCTGCATAGTCTTAGCCTGCCTTTAAAATTTTAGTTGTACATTATTTCCTCCTTTTTATCCATATTTTTTGCCCCATAAATTTAATATCTATTCCAATGGATTTATTTTTCAATAAGCTAATGGAGGGGATTCTTGGAAAGTGGGTTTATACTTTCATACATTTTTTCTAAGCTTTCACACCACCATTTTTTGTAGGATTCCTTTTTTAGTCACATTTATTGTGTTGCATCTACCAATTCATTGCCCCTTGGATGATGATTTTATTTATATAATTCCCAACTCCTTGCTCCCACATTTTTTGATGTAGGTGTAGCCAATAGAGCTCTAAATAATAATAATAATAATAATAATAATAATAATAATAATAATAATAATAATAATAATAATAATGGTGTCGAAGTGAGCCATAAAATGCATTTAAAAAGTATTCCATGAGGTAACTAAGAACTCCTCCCAATTGAATCTTTATTAGATGTGGTTTTAAAATGTCTATAATTTGACATAACTTTTCATTAGTTTGAAAATTTTACTTTAGTTGTGTGCTTTGTTGGTTACATTCCCTAAGAGAGTATACTCAAAACTTGGGTGCATAATACTTTGTAATACCATAGTGTTAAGTTAGAAGGTGTTCAAAACCTTACTAAAGGTTTTTTTTTTCTATTTAAAGTTTCAAATGCTGAGCATTGTAAATTAATTGTCAATACCCTAGTGGTATTTTTCTTATTATCCTATATATTTCATTGTCTTTAAATAAGTCAAGATTAAAATACCATTTTGGATAGAGTTTTTAGGTCTTTATTTGCCTCTTTGGGGTTTCAAAAACCTTTTAATAAAACCATTAGGTCATTTCATTTAGCATGAACAATAATTTATATGCGGATATAACACATAGATGAGGTTATAGAGGTCCACTTTCCAAGGATGTTAAGGAAATAATAGATTTTTAGATAAGATAAAAACATATCTCATAAACTATGTTATATATCAACATGTTTAATAGTTTATATCACTATCAAGCCATATACCATATGATATATGAGTGCCCCCTTGACCAAAACCTCTCTTGAGGTGAACAAAACCACGCCTATGTTTGAAGAAGGGAAAACTATGGTTAACAATAAAAAATCCAACTAACAAGCTCACAAAGTGAACAAAGCAACAAACACTATATAAAACCACATGTGGTTCTTATGTAATTGACAAGAAATCAACTTTAGACATTATATATGTAGTTTCAATAATTTCTCATACTCTACAAGTAGTGATGATTTTTTCAAGATCTCAAATCTAAATTACAACCTCTTTTAGAGGTGAAATAATTAGGTGGGGTTGATAGTTTAGTTTATTTTAATCACAATAAAGTTTTACAATTCTCTCATAGTCCATCACCAACTCCTAGGGATGGATAATATGTTTAATAAAAATGATGAAATCTATATCTTAGAAAATTTATGCATGGCAATCAAAAGCCTCACTTATATAATAATTTTTTTGATTTCGGTGAAGTAGAGAAAGATTCCACCATGAACCTTGATGTTCTTAATGATAGTTTAATCTTAGAATGTGTGAGGCCTTATTGACATGATCAATTTTTTTTATTAAGGCGTACTTGTCAATTTTTTGGTAACATGTTTTTTTTTTGCATTTGAAAGAAGCCAAAATCTTCATATTTTTGCTCTCTTCTTCCACCATATCGATTTGGTTTGGATTTATTTTCTAGATGTCTAATCATGAGAATGGATGTGGATGAGTGGGGAAACTTATTACATCAATTATATCTTTGTAAATTTTCAATTGGGGGTATGACCCACATATCAATTAATTTGGAATCTTTTATATTTTGATAGCCACTTGGTATTTCTAACATTTACATCTCTAATGATGTTGTTGAAAAGGATTTTTTTTTGGTTGTGGATTGAAAACACTCTTCTAGAGTCAAACTAGATTTTCTATGTTGATTTAAATATGATTGAATATAGGGAAGACAAAAATGAGATCCTCTTGATGTGTTGGTGTGCTATCAAAGAGAGGAATGGTTTTATGTGCATGACAAAATTAGGTTGTTTATTCCAAATTTGCACTAGTGGGTACCCTCAACCATGTCTTAATTTGATTGGTTTAACTTTATACAAGGTTGTCAAATGGTGGTGAAAATATTAGATAAAGTTATTTTTAAAGAGCATAAACTTTTCACCTTTAATTGCAATTTTTATTAACCTATTAGTATTATCTTAAGAACTATTATTTCATACCACTTCCCCATCAAGTTTGGTATTAAGTGGATTGCATCTAAAGCCAATAAAGGGAAATTATAATTTTATCTTAACACCACTCACCTCTACCATGAATGGACTCATCCCAATATCATTATAATTTTTAACCTTGATCCTCATCTTGGTGGAGAGTCTAGTTGAATTGAATGGTAGGAGGTTACCATCTCTTGAATGACCAAATTATTTTATATCTATGACAAGTAGGAGGTTGATGTTTTATGAAAAGATTATGATATGTCATATTGTGAATACTTATAGTCTTTACATTATCTTGATATGTCTACTCTCAATGAGGATTTAAAAATAATTTGTTAAATGGAGACATAAGATCAATATTGAGGAGACCTATCAAGCTTGAGGTGCCTAAATCCATGTATGTATATATTGGTTTAAAGTTAGAGACCAAGCTTCTAAATATTTTTTCATCCTTAGTCAATCCATGTAGGAAATGGGTAGGGTGAAAACCTTTGTGAGGTGAATACATTTGTTACACAAATTCTTAATATATAGATGATTATGAAAATATAATTGGTCAAATAAAATGAGAGAAACAATACTAACATAATATTTAAGTTAAAAAAAGGGAAAATAGCATACACACAAGACTTCATAGTACACACCATTTCACATAAGAAAACCATTTTAGGTAAGAAACCTAACATAATACTCCTTTATTGTATTAACTCAACCATTTACAATATAATAAAGTACTTTCAAGATTTGATTTTCCTTAATGTATGTGTGATTACACACACACACACACACACACACACACACACACACACACACACACAAATAGATAACTTTTAAAGCAATATTATAATACCATGGATACCAAAACCATGATAAATATAAAACAAGGGATAAAACCACTCAAATAAATGCCAACACGGCCCCATTATCACTCTATAGTCTAGTAGAGTGTAAATCATGGAAAACATAAAATATATTTCCAACAATTAAGAGATTTTATTTTTCATTATTATGGAAATTTTATAGATTAGCCATATACTAAAACCTATGAAGAGTCTACCATAAGATTTTTATAATTTATTGCTTATAAACATTCTATGGGTGAACAAGTGGCCTAAATTTTATTGTTATAATTATAAGATATTTATGAAATAACTCAACCCATTTTTGTTGACAAGGCCCTTATAATTAAGGGTTTTCCTTATGAAATTTTCCAATTTATGTGGGATATTATAGGTCCAAACTTAAATAAATTCCATTAAGAGGATGTTAAAACCAAATTACTTATAAATTTCATCAATCAAGGTAATATTAAGTACATTCCTAAGGCTAAGTGTTTCACTTTATTTCTTACTGTAATTCTTTTTGTTTGAAAGAAGAGGAAATAACAAGAAAAGGTGTGTGTAAGGGTACCTGGTAGAAAGTGTGTGCATTGATATCTAGATGAAGTGGGAACTCTTCTTTAAGGAGGGACGAATGACTTGAAAATCACATGAACTCATGAAAAATATGTTAATAAAAAGATAAGGGGTTATCTGGTGAGAAACTAGTCCTAAGAAGGGAATGTGCTTCCTTAAACGGATGTCAACCCTTGTTCAACATTCAAGTATATTGATAAAAGAGAAATTACAAATGGTATATATGGAAATGATAATGATGAACAATATAAAATATATCTAATCTATAACAGGATTGATATTATCAAAATAATGATTCCAAAATGTAGTAGCTTCATCAATATCCTTTTGGATTATAGCTAAGTGTTCTTCTACGTCCTCTAGGTTGGGTGTGAAAACCATAGTGAAAAGGTATAACTCAAATTCAATATCAATTTGATTGTTAAATAGAGGTTTTGGGATAATGGGAAGGTCAAAGATGCTATATATCTCATGTGCAAGTCCTGGTAAGGTCATCTACATGTAATAAATATATTAAGGTTAGGTCCAAAAAAATTAGAAAAATGTTCAAGTACAGGTCAGAGGGTGAAAAGAAGTCTAGAAAGGTAAAAGGGGGGATAAAATAATAATATATAATTTTATGTGATAGGGACCTTTGGTGGTCAGGGTGATTGTCAGTGGTTTTCCTGACTATCGATGGTTGGGTGACCAGTGGTGGTTATTATAACCATCAACAGTTATGAAAACCGTTGGTGGTTACCTATCAAGAAATTTTTAGGGAGTGAAGGTGAGTTACAAATAGGTAGATGAGGGGAGAGAAGGGTTATATGGGTAGGGGAAAAAGGGTAGGGAGGGTGTTTAATAGATAATAAACTAATAATAAGAAAATAATGATAAAATAAAGTTGAAAAAACAAAGTAAAGTACCTTTGCTTTAAAGAGTTGAATGGGTGGATGCCTAGAGGGATGTGGGAAGCGTAACAATAATTTATCTTGAGAATCACATGGGATAAAGTTTCAAGTTGATTAATTCTTTCAAAGGAAATGAGAGAGTCTAGATTCATGAAATCCCTATCTATATCTCCTCTAGGAGCCTTATAAATATAGCACAAAACTTCCTAAATAAGGAGAGAGAGTTTCCAAATTAAGGGAGGGAAAGTTGCTAAGTTTATCCTAGATAAGTGTGATGGATTGATGGAAATAAAAATATGAGTTTATGCATGGTAAAGTTACTAATTTGGTTAATGTAAGCCTATTCATGGTTGGGTGTTTCTAAGTATTGGGAGTGGGTACCTGACCACTGATGGTCAGGCTAACCATTGATGGTTAGGTTGATCATCAGTGGTTGACCCTCTAGGGAAAAAGAGGTGAAATACAAGGTGTTAAGTGGTATGTTTAAAAGGATGTCTAAGTTCATTTAAAGGGGGTATTTTAAGGTTTAAATGGGAGTTAACTAGGTTAATAGTTAAGTCATGGTCGAGAGCCAGATCATGGTGATATGACCTTAAAAATGGTTTAAGGAACATTTTAAGTGCCTACATTTTCACCTTTTTTATTGTGTAGCTTTAGGTCAATAAGCCATAGAAAAAAAATGAAAGGTTGATAGTTCAAGGTTAGTTTCCTCAAGTAACTAGGAGTTGATGAGGTACTACAAAAATTGGGTCATGGTTTGATAAAAGAAAATTAGGTGTAGGTATTGAAATACAACTATACACACAAGGTTTAATGAGATGCTAAGGGCTTAAAATCATGCAAAGACACAAAATGGCCAATATTGATAATAGTAAGTTCAGGTAATAGAAGAAGTGACAAGGTAATTAGTCTTCAGTGTTGGTCATAATTAATTTGGCTATGCATATCAAATGTCCTAGAAAGGGTCAATATTTACTCAGGTATTTGGGGTAGGAAGTGCTCTCAAGAAAAAAATGAATGGTTAGGTCATACATGAGGTGGTGCAAAAAAATTTCAACAAGGCCAAATTGGTCAAAGCAATCAATAATGACCAAAGCAAGGTTATTTCAAGGTGTATGAATAGGTTTATTCTAAAAAAAGGGCTAATGTCATGATGGACATGAGAAAATAGGTGGGTTGGTTGGGTGGGGGGTGGCTGATCTGACTCCTCATGTATAAGGCAAAATGATGTTGCCTACATAGTCCCATGGATAATGCATCCAACATGGACTTCTGGCCAGATGTAGTTCTTGGGTCAAGGAGAGGGTGAATCCCAGGTAAGGTAAAGAGTAGGTGAAATAGGTTACCCCATTATGGTTGGTCAAGGTAAGGGTAAGGTGAAGAAGGAAATAAGTTGAAGGGGTAAAAGCTAAGGTGGTTTGAGAAGAAAGGGGGAAGGAATTGACCGTCGATGATTACCCAACTATCGATGGTTGGGGTTAATCGGTGATAGTTACCCAACTGTTGATGGTTAGGCCAACCAATGATGGTTAAGATAAAAAAACCCTAAAATCATGATAAAATCAAATTGGATGGTGAAGAAAAGTCATTATTATATTTTTATAAAAAATTGGCTGAGTGCTATCATTTTGTGATTTTATTCATATGAAGAGTGAAAGGGATTGTTGAGAGGTGAGTGAAGTGTCGAGATGAGATTGGTATTAGAAAGCATGATTGTTGGCAAGATGGATCTAAGAGATAAACTAGTGGTAAGGCATGGTTTGAGGAGGCACCACCGATCATGAAATGAGGTGGGTACTATTTTTAAATTGATAGAATAGAATTAGATTTTGAAATGAAGAATAATTATTTTTTATGTATTATGGATAATTTTGTGTGGAATTGGAAAACCTCATGTTTGGGTAATTTTGATTGGTTTTGTTGCTGGGAGGGAAAAAGAAGGGGGGGTGTAGGAAACTAAATAAAAAGGATGGGGGGCTAGGTAGGAAACTAAATAAAAGGATGAGGGGGGTGAGAAAATGAGAGAAAATGTAGGGGGGGATTTTATATGTTGTTGAGTGTTTTGGGGAGGTTGGGGGGTCAAAGCCCATGACCATTGGTGTCCCACAGAGGACCATCGATAGTTGACCCATTCATCGATGATCGACCCTAGGGGTATAAAATACCCCAAGGGGATCATCGATGGTTGGAAGAACTAATGATGGCCAAAAGGGGGTTTAGGGTTTTTGTTGGATAAAGAGAGCATTAGGGGGGAGATTTGTGGGTGGGTTTTAAATAGTGTGTGGGTGCTTGTATATAGGGAAGAAGATAGTAAAGAGGTGGGGTGAAGGGTGTTGGTGAAGTTATTATTCATTTTTTCTTAAAATTATTGATAAGTATAATTGGTTATAGATACTATTTTTAAAAATGAAAGTTTTGTAATATTTTTATTTTTGTTGTAGAGTAAAACTATGGAGTAGAGTAATTATAGACATTATTCAAAAGTTGATAAATGATTTTGTGTTTTTAACTTTTAACGTTTAGGAATGTTAATATTAGGGATAATATGTATAGTAGGTTATTGAATAGTTTTTAGTGATAATAGGTTAATTACGAGTGGTATAGATAATGTGTGGAAGAATGTTTTTTAGAGGAAATAGTTAATAATAGGGTGGTGGAGATATAGAGTTGTTTGTAGGATAAGGATAGGGCAAAGTGCTTAGCGATGTAAATGGTTATTTTGGGATTGAGAATCTCATAGGGTGTATAAATGGGATGGATAGTCGGTAATGGATTAGAAAATAAAAGGTGGGTAGGTGATTTAAATAGTGTTATCGTGTAGAGGATAGTAAAGAGGTAGGGTAGAAGTTTACTGGGACCAACTAGGGGGAAAAAATATAGAATAGAATTAATTGTTTTAGTTATCATGTTCATAGGGATAGGTCCTTACTTAATTCTTGACATGTTTGTTTTTAGGCATGAGAGCAGATCCAGTTATGGGATCATATTCCTAGCAGTATGAGATGTGATGACGGATGAGGAGTGGTGTCATATGGAGATGTTGAGTTTCAAGGGGATGTGCTACTACCAACATCTTTTAAGGGATGACACCATGATATTTTACCTCATTGATAGATGGGATCCAATGACTAATACCTTATAGTTTTTAACATGAGAGATGAATATACTGCTAGAGGATGTTCATCAAATTACATGCCTACTGATCTGAGGG
>JARHVA010004298.1:112500-135000 GCA_037957365.1 Torreya grandis
AGGGTTGATTTCTCTAATGAGATCTATGCCCTATTATGAGAAAGTATAGAAATACTTAGATACTTGAAGTCTGTGAGTGGGTACATGAAGCAAATTAGCATGTTTTTGGCATTTGACACACTTTTTGACATAGTCACAACAATTTTGATTAAGGGTAGGCCAATAGTAACCTAAACATAAGATTATTTTAGCAACAACAAGGCCACTAAAATGCCCCCCGCATATCCCATCATGAGTCTCTTTGATAGTGTGGGTAATTTCATGACTACAAAGACATCAAAGGAGAAGGCCATCAAAGCCACATTTATAAAGGACCCCTTATATTATAGTGTAACAAGAGGTATTCTAAATAAAAGATTTTTGAGCATTTTTTGACAGGTAAGTGGGATGATGCTGAGGTTGATGTAATTAAAGGTTTGCTCATACCAAATGTTAGTAGGAGACATGTCCACACTATAAATGATAGGAAGATATGAACTAAGGTAAGAAGGTTGGGTGAAATTATGAATGGTAATTAAAAGCTTGGATACAGTTGGTTGAGAGGGGATTTGAGATGCAAGGGAGGCCACTGTATTTGCAATTTTTTTAGTGGATCAAGGTATGAGTTGGATTTGGTGACATTCAAAATAAGGCAAGAGTTTGTTAACAAGGAGCTTATACTTTTGTAAGAGATCATTTTTGCATTGATAAAACCCATTGATTTAGTTGATTACAAGTTTAGAATCATCGAAGATAGAAATAGACTAAATTTTAAGGTGAGAGTAGTTTGGAGGCCAATAATAAGGGCTTCGTATTTTTCCATGTTGTTAGTACATTCAAAGTCAAGTTTAAAAGATAATGGGAGTGGTTCACTATGAAGAGGGATGAATATTATACCTGCACCCCCACCCTACTAGAATTTAGAGCCATTAAAGAACATGGTCATTTGGTAGGGAGTCTTGTCTTGAGAAAGGGCCATGATGGAGTCATATGGGAATGCTAAAGGGATAGGTTGGTTATTAGGTAAGGGAGATTTAATGAGCTGATCAATGATGACCTATCCTATAATGGACTTCCACTAAAGAAACTCAAGATCAAACTTAGTGAGAAGCATGAGCCATTTAGCCATACATTGATTTTGGTATGGTTTGGAGTGCATGTACATGAGTGGGTCAGTATGGGTGATGACATAGGTCTTATGGTTAAAGAAATAATGATGTAGTTTAGAGGAAATAAAGACAAGTACGAGATAAAGTTTCTTAGGATGGGAATATTGTGTCTCATAATTAATAAGGGTATGATTGATGTAGTAGATGGCTTATTATTATTTTTATTCATCCTAATGAGCTAGAATTGCACTTAGATAATGGTCCATGGTAGATATATAAAGTTAGAAAGGTTGGTCATCTTTAGGTGGAATAAGAACTAGTAAGGATAGCAAGTACTCCTTCATCAAATTAAAGGCTTGTTGGCATTTCTTGGTCCATCTGAAGGAGGTGTATTTCTTTAAGAGGTGATGAAAAGGTTGACATCTATCCAAAAGTTGTGAAATGAAAAGATAGATAGACTAGATTTTTCCTTGGAGGCTATAGAGTTGTTTAAGATTCCTCGGGGGAGGCATTTTTAGAATGGATTTAACTTTGGTTGGATAAATTTCAATTCCCTGAAGGGAAATAATAAAGCCAAGGAGTTTTCCTGAGAGAAATCCAAAAATGTACTTCTTAGGATTAAGTATGACATGAAACTATATTAGGTAATCAAAAATTATAGCTAAGATAGAGAGATGATCCTTAAAATACTTAGATTTTCCTAGGAGATCATATACATAATCTTCCATGATCTTATGAATAAGGTCATGGAAGATGTAGGTCTTTGCTTATTGATAGGTAACACCTACATTATTAAAATTGAATGGCATGATATAATAGTATAAGGTTCCCTAGGGGGTTATAAAGGTAGTTTTGTGTTGATTAGTAGGGGAGATGAGGATCTGGTTATATCCTAAAAATCTATCCATGAGGGATAACATCTCAGGGCTTGCTATAAGATCAACTAGTTGATCAATGTTAAGTAAGGGAAAATCATCTTTAAGGCAAGCAAGGTTGAGATCATATAAATCAATGCAAAGACATAGTCCCCTGATTGATTTGGTAATGGGAATAATGTTATAGACCCATTACAGGTAGTCAATGGGTTAGATGAAGTTGATAGATAAGAGGCATTGAATTTCTTCCTTAATAAGGAGGGTGATGCATGGGCGCATCTTACAAAGTTTCTATCATACTAGTTTGGCATCAGGGTGGGTAACAATGTTATGAATGGTGATGGTGGGATTAATCCCAGGCATATCCTAATAAGACCATGCAAAGCCAATGCTATGAATGGAGGAAGAGAGGATAATCCTACTGCTCATTTGGGTTCAAGGATTGGCCAAGTTTAATGATGTGGGGGTTGTCCATATTTCCCAAATTGATATCAATTGTAGTTTCATTAAGCATGGTTTGGTTCTCAGGGGGAAGAGATTTAGAAATAGAAGATTCCCCTGCACTAAGGTAGGTGAGAATGGAAGAATAATCTTGTTGTTGGATGGTGTGGATGGTAGGAGAATCATGGTCAATCAGGTTGGGGTGGATGAGAGGAAGAGTTTTGGTTTGGCCATCACGTTGATAATTCAGTAGGCCAAAATTAACAATATTGATAAAAAAAGGTGGATGGGATGATGGTAGAGTCCTTAGAGGAGGAGATAGAGCTAGGTGAGGAAGGAGCCTCTTCCATATGGGTATCAACAGGTTTTGGAGAGGTGGGTTCTTTTGGTGGTTCAAAGCCAAGCCCAAAGAACTCATGAGTTTTCTAGGTTTTGATAATGGGTAACTCATGAGGTCCTTATTCAAATAGGCCCATACTGAATCCTTTTTAGGCATACCAATGCCAATAGGTTTTGGAAAAGGTGGGATTGCTTAAGTAGGAAAAATTAGAAGTGAAGGGTTGGATATATGACATGGGGATAGGAGCAATAAAAGGTTGGTTGAGTCCCCCATAGATAAAGTTTGTTTGGTTATTAGGTAGTCTAATGGGGATGATGGTACATATATTAGGGTCATATGATGGGTCATTTTGAAGACCCCCATAATCCTACAGAGTGGGAAGGGTATCCAAGGTCAATAGTCAGTATTCCCCAAGGGAAAGACATTAAAAGGTTTGTGTTAGGGAATCCTTGATAGGGATTTGGGAAGAAGGAATAGAGGCACTGGTTGAGGCTTCATCATTGTGGATGATAGAAGTATTATATATATAGGTTGGTGTTATGGTTATGTTAATAGGATCGATTGGTGGTATGGAAGATGATTGTAGAAGGGGAATTTCATTGGGTTTATAATTCATATTTCAATAAATAAAAGGGATAGGGTCTATGTGGATGGTTATAACCTACCCTTCATGCTCAAATTTGACACAATGGTGCAAAGTGGAGGACATAAAACTCATGGCTCAGATCCAAGAGTGTACAAGTAGAATGTTATACTAATATTAACCCTCTACGATGTAGAATAACTAAAGAATGGTACAAGGACCTAAGTGGATTTGAAGAATGATGGTTCCTAAGGTAGTGGCCATGGTGTCATTAAAGGAGAGAATAATGGCATTGCTTTCAACCATGATATTATTTGGGAGATTTAGTTGGTCAAAATCACGGGAGGAGATTATGTTAATTTTGTTTCTCCCATAAATCATCACCCTTTTGATGTGCATATGATTAATATATGTGATGATGAAGAGGGGAGGATTAGACTTTTCAAAGTGGGTAGGGGATATCTTCAAATGTTGAAAGGTGACAAAAATAGAGTGTTGGAGAGTATCTACAAATGCCATAAGAGGTTGAGGATCATTTGGATGAACCTCAATAGATTAAAGAGCATCAATCAATGCTTGATGATGGTGAGGTGAAGTGTGGATTAAGTCATAAAGAGTCCTCTTCACTAGGGCCTAGTGAAATTGTTTTAACATGACTTGCTAGATGGTCATGGAAAGATTGGTAGGTGGGGCACCTAAAATGGTGACCTTAGGTCATGATGAGTGCATAAGTACTGACGTTGGTGTCTAAAATTGATTGGGAGGTTGGAAATCCATAGGATAGGTCCATGGGATAGATGCATTAGTGCATCCCTTGCCTCATTATTGTGCTCATGATTGGTTAACCATATGGATGGTGTGAATGACAGGGTTAGTTGGGCTAAATGGATACTTCATTCTTTCCCCTTATCCTATGATAAAAGGGTAAGGGAAAGTATAGGTGAGTTTGGTGGTTAGGTTGGTTAAACATGAGGTTTAATAGGTTAGATTGGAGATGAAGGTTCATCTAATAGGAGGTCATCATTATCATATAGACTATGGACAAGAGCTAGGAGGGCTTTACAGTTCTTCATGTCATGTCTTAGGGTCCTATGATATACATAGATCAATGTGTCATTGAACTAAGAGGGTTTAGAATCAAAAGGGGTGAATGGATTTATAAGAGGTATCTAAATGGAAGAGATTTGCAATAACCTTTGTAAAATGTATGTGTAAGATTCATTCAAAGGTAGCAAAGGTGATGTTATAGGTGTTAAAGATACTAGGGCCTTCCTAGATGGAGGTGTGACTCTAGAAGAGGCTAGTTTTTGAATAATGTTGGGTAATGGTTTGGGTTGGGTAGGCTTAGGCAGGATTGGTTTAGAAGAAGATGGTCTCAAAATAGAGGTGGTAGGGGTATTAATTGGTGGAAAGGTGTAAAGGGATAAATTGGTCAAGAATGATGAAGAAGTTGGAGGCTTAAGTAATGGATGGGTAGGTGAAGAGAAGGGGGTTGGATTGGCTGCAATGGAATAAGGACGTAGTAGAGTAGAGGGGTGAGGTCCCATAATGGATGGTAAAGAGGAAGGTGGTGGTATAGGTTGAGTTTGAGGATGGGGTTTAGGCAACTGAGGGTCTGTTAGGATCTTACTACCCACTAAGGGCACACTTGATTACCTTTGTATTAGCAACTAAACATAGAATTTAACCAAAATGAATAAGTAACTAGAAATATGAAACAACATAGGATATGAGAGACAATACACAATCTTGTATTAATAATCACTCAGAAGAAAATACAATAAAGAAGATGCCACACTTCTTCTTCCCACACCTCTAGAGCTCCCACACTTCTAGGGTTCACCTGTAATTCTCCTTCAACACTTCACTCTCTCATCACAGTCACAACAATCAACTCAAACACAGAGTTGTTGTTCACCTCCACCAATCAGTAACAATGCTGCCAGTACACTAAGTACACAACCGTACTCCAAGTAGATTTTCCCTTCTCTTGCTGCCACCTGCAAGTCAACAGACCTTACTTACCATGTAGATATCTCTACACCCTGAAGAACCCTTGTCCTTGCCTCACCAAGTCCTTATGATTCTTCAACCAGTACCCCGGTGGATCTCCTAGTAGAACTTGCACAACCTGTAACTCTCCCTAATCATACACACTCAGCACCCCTTTGGAACTAGGAGGAGCTATTCTTGCTCTCTCTTCAAGCATAATGGCTTTTTAGCACACTTTACAATACAGCCCATGATTCTATTATATAGATCTCATGTATATAATAATTAGACATTATTAATTACAATAATTAGACTCACAAATCAAGACTATAATTAGCCTCTTAACATGCAAACAATTGGTTCATTAACAAATTGTTCATCAACTCACAGTTCTGGAACTGCACAGGTGATCGACATCAATCCCTGTGTACCTAGAGGTGATTGACATCAGCCAATTTGATCAATGTCAGTAGCTTCTTGTCTCTCCCTTAACTGATGTCAGTTGGCCTGACCGACACCGGTGTCTATGACACTTTAGCAACTCCTCTTGTTTGCAACCTGGTGAAGCTTTTAACTCCATAACCTAATAATCTCCCACTTGGAGATAAACAACTGCACCTGTACCTTCATCTAATTCATTCCCTAGCTTGTATCCCTCTTCAAGCTCAATATTGAAGACTAACCACCACACAACCTATGGTGCACCTCCTGTCATCCAAGTAACCTGCCACATCCGAACCTACAACTCCATATAGTGAAGACCTTGACCCTGCGTAGCATGAATCCCTACTGCTAGTCCCTCTCAAATACTTGAGAATCCACTAAACTAACCTCCAGTGCTCTTTCCATGAATTGGCTATGAAATCTCTGACAACTCCCACTGCTTGGGAAAACTCAGGCCTACACCAGACCTCATGTGATTTTGAACACTGTTCTAAGCTCAGCTTGAACTATTTAGCCCTTGGTGTGCTTACTGGTTTTGCATCATGTGTATTGAACCCCACCAACACCTTCACATCAGCTCCCACTGGAGATAAAATCAACCTATGATCTTCCATGTCTCTTATGCTAAAGAATTTCCCTACTCCCAAATTCTTCATGACATACCTCTGAACTAACTTTACCTTTAGCTCAAAAAATTCCTACATGTGTAACCCTGCAACAAGCAACCACACCACATATAGTAACAAGATAATGTTACAACCATTATCCAACTTGGTAAAGAAAACACAACGGTTACAATGACCTTGACCAAAGCTATGCTTAGTCATACACCTGTCAAACCTGTACCACTGTCCTGTAGCTTCCACAAGACCATAGACCCTGGCCTTCTGTCTCACGTGTCCATCCACTCTCTTATTTAACTTGGGAATCCATCCATCTTTTAGTGCTTTTATCCCCACTGAAAACTCTACCAAATCTCCTACTTGGTTCTCTTCTAAAGAATTCATGCCATGCTCCCACTGTTTCCTAGATTCTACTTGCATTGCCTCTTCACATCTTCCTAGTTCTTAACCATCAGTAAGCAATAAGTAAGAAGGTGAATAACAAATATGAGGTCCACTTACCCTTTTAGTCCTCCATATGGGCATTTGAGACTCCTTGATAGCTTGTTATCTGCCCAACATCCATTCCAGTGACCAATCTTGGCCATCTCCCAATCTGTACCCGATCGATGTTGGTTCCCTGCGACTGACCCTGTCTGTCGACATCAGTTCCCTGACCGACACTGGTGTACCTCCTACTGATGTCAGTTCTTGTATGACTGACATCAGTTCTTGATGCTTGACACCACTGACTCTACTAATCTACACATGATCGATGTTGGTGCTTGTCTATTTGATGTTGGTTCCTCCTGACCGATGTCGGTACCTGTGTTCACCTGTGAGTGATGACTTTTTCCCTATGAGCTCCTTTTAGGTCAAAACCCTATTCAAATTAACATAGCCTTGCTTAGAATAATTTAGTCCCCTCAGCTGATCTCTGTCCATCATCTCCTCCATGAACACCAAGGCTTTCTAGTTCTTAAGTTTGTCAAAAACATATGTCTTCTACTTAAGAACATACATTCCCTTCTTACACATGTGACCAACCCTACAAAGCCACATCTCTATAATAGAAGGTGAATAATTAATATAATTAGATAGATAAAGGATACCTACTTTCTTACCACCATCTAATTCAAGTGCATCCACTGTGAGAGTTACTGTGCATCTCTCATCACCCAACTTTCTTGAAGAAATTAGACTCATCTCCAAAACTGGAACCTACATGACCTTCTTCAACACTTGTGTGTTACCTATCTACAATTTCAGCTTCACTTCCCTTTTGCCAACCATTTGACAAGGCTCACCAACCCCTAAATAAATCTCTCCAAAGTCTCCAAAGACATACCCACGAAAAGATGCTCTATTTCAGGCTGCATGGAAAGAGGCAAAAGAATCTGTAAACCAAGATTCTACTTTATCCAGAGCAACATGTGCAACAACACCTGTAACATCTGCTTCTACATGCTGATCTTCTATCGACCAACAATCTTCCTTTACCTGCTCTTTCTTTCCATCAATCTGACCATTCATGCTATTCAGTTTCTCCATTTGTAGCTTACTTTCTTCTACCATTTCTATACTCCTACTCAATCTAAAACCCCTGAGAGTGACATGTAATCAACAAACACTAACCAGATCTGAACCACCTGTTAGTCAACCCAACCAAAAGCTCTGATACCAACTGTCAGGATCCTACTGCCTACTAAGGGCACACTTGATTACCTTTGTATTAGCAACTAAATACAAAATTTAACCAAAATGAATAAGTAACTATAAATATGAAACAACACAGGATATGAGAGACAATACACAATCTTGTATTAATAATCACTCAGAAGAAAATACAATAAAGAAGATGCCACACTTCTTCTTCCCACACCTCTAGAGCTCCCACACTTCTAGGGTTCACCTGTAATTCTCCTTCAACACTTCACTCTCTCATCATGGTCACAACAATCAACTCAAACATAGAGTTGTTGTTCACCTCCACCAGTCAGTAACAACGCTGCCAATACACCAAGTACACAACCATACTCCAAGTAGATCTTCCCTTCTCTTGCTGCCACCTACAAGTCAACAGACCTTACTTACCATGTAGATATCTCTACACCCTGAAGAACCCTTATCCTTGCCTCACCAAGTCCTTATGATTCTTCAACCAGTACCCCAATGGATCTATTAGTAGAACTTGCACAACCTACAACTCTCCCTGATCATACACACTCAGCACTCCTTTAGAACTAGGAGGAGCTACTCTTGCTCTCTCTTCAAGCACAATGGCTTTCTAGCACACTTTACAATACAACCCATGATTCTATTATATAGATCTCATACATATAATAATTAGACATTCTTAATTACAATAATTAGACTCGTAACTCAAGACTATAATTAGCCTCTTAACATGCAAACAACCAATTCGTTAACAAACTATTTATCAACTCCCAGTTTTAGAACCGCACAAGCGATCGACGTCGGTCCCTGTCTACCTGGAGGTGACTGACATCGATTGATCTGACCAATGTCAACAGCTTCTTGTCTCTCCCCTGACTGATGTCAGTTGGCCTGGCCAATGCTGGTGTTTGTGACACTTCAGCAACTCCTCCTGTTTGCAACCTGGTGAAGCTTTTAACTCCACAACCTAACAGGTCCTGAGCTAGCTTAGGTGATGGTCTACTATGTGGACTGGAATGGGTCAAATCTAATCTAATAGAGGGATGTAAAGGGTTATATGTTAGGTGAATACCTAGATTTTAGGTCAGTCTGGTAAGGAAGTTATTAGAGGATCTAGGAGGAGGTGGATGATATAGTTCTTGGATGTCTTATTGAAAGGGACTATTAGAGGGTGGGGTGATGGTAGGTTTAAAATTGGATGCCAATGAGGTGGAGGAATTATCTCTATTTTGGTAAGGGAATATGAGATGGTGCCAAAAGGTAGCCCTATCTAGGTTAGATTGGGAGTTAAACTCAAGATGTTGGACTAAATGAGAAAAAGGTTTATAAATAGGTTTGGTCCCATCAATAGTAGTTTCAAAGGTTAAACCCTTAGGTGGGAAAGGAGGTGAAGTGCTTTCATCCTTACCTGAGATAGAAGGTTCTAAAACAATGGGTTGGGTAGGATGGACAATGGTGGTTGGTTGGGTAACTAATGGTTCTTAAATGGAAGGAGTAGGGTGGTTTTGGTTATTTCTTTAGTCTAGGTATCTGAGGGGAAAGGTGAAAGTTCCATTTTTATGTTTGGTGGGGTAAGAGGGATAATTGACTCAAGAAAGGAGGAAACTATTTTAGGTATGGTATGGTCAAGTAAAGGTACAAAGGTTATGGGTTCCTATGGTTCTACATGAGTTTGTAGAGGAGGGGAAGGTAAAATATTCTCTTCCATGGGTGAGGTAGGTGAAGGACTTGTATAAGTATGAGACTCATCTACCATGGGATCATTTAAAATAATGTTGATGGTATGCACCTCATAATAAGATGATGGGTCAGGGTTACCAGTATGAGGTTGGGAAATGGTTTGTGGAAGATATCTAGAGAATGGTTAGGAGGTTCATTTGGGTTATCAAATGATAGCTCACCATTATTGATCAAGTTTTGGATAATAACTTTGAAAGTATTGCACCAGTTAATGTCATGTCCAATAACCTGATGGAAAGCACAGTGGTCATTTTTGTTATACCACCTAGGTATGGGGTGAGAGGGGTGAAATTATTGTGGTATCTTGATTGTTGGGAGTTGAATATGATTAGCCTTAATAAACTTATCTAATATGGAGTCATAGGACTCTCTTATGGGTGTGAACTACTTAGGGGGAGCTTGATTTTGATTTTGAGTCTAGGGGAATGAGGGGTTGGAAGAATTGGTAGGATGAAGTGGGTTGGTAGCTTGAGGTGGGGTGATTTTTAAGACAACCATGTTGGTATATGTTTTGGTTTTGGTATTTGGTTGGTTTGATGTTTTGGTAGAGGAGGGATCATTGGATTTAAAGGTGGAATTCTTATTCTGGAGTTTCAACTTACCCTCATCAATAGCATGATTTTCCAACTTATGAGCCATTGTGAATGCCTCATCAAAGGTCCTAAAGCTTTAGACTTAAATAGTGGGAATGATATGTTTAACACCCCCCCTAGAGAAAAGTTCAATGAGCTCTACTTGGGGTAGTGAAAAACATAGTTGATTAATAACATCTCACCATCAAGTGATGAAGTTAGTGATTGATTCATTCTCAAACTGTCTGATGGAGTAAAGATCAGTTATGGAAACCTTCTTAGATATGTTCACCGAGAAATTTTATTAAGAATATTTGGGCTAATTATCCAAATGAGAAAATGGAGTGATTGGTAAGAGCACTATACCAATCAAGAGCTAGTCTAGATAAAGACATGGGGAAGGTTTGAAGGAGGAGGGCATCATTGTGCATGATCAAGTAGCATGAATGGTGAAATTACCACAAGTGTTGTTGAGGGTCCTCCTTACCTTAGAACTTATAAAAATTAGGTATTCACCATTGAGGAGGATAAGAATGGATGGGAATGGATGGATTGATTAGTTCATTATAGATCTAATCATATGAAAAAAGGTTATGAGACCCAGATATAGAAGATTCTAGATGGGTCATCTTATCCATGAGCATCTTGATCAAATTAGGCTGAGGTTGAGAGAATGCATAACCAGGTGGAAAGTTTTTTTATGGTTGAGTTAGGGTGATAAATAGATTGGTTGTAGGGGGAACTAATGTAACCACATACTGGTATGTAGTGGTCATTGATTGGGAAGATACCCCATATGGGTTAGAAGGCATAAATGGTTGGGTAGCAGGAGGAACATACCCCTACGGGTTGGGAATGTATTGGTAAGCAAGGATAAGTACCTATGTAGTTTGGGGTTGATGTATGGGTATACCAAGATTAGCTATATATGGTATAGAAATGGTGAAAGGGATAGACACACTAGGAGGTTGTTGCAGTGTGGTAACCCAAGTACTGATAGGCAAAAGCGTTTGGGGTATGGAAAGTTCTATGATCTAAAATAGAGTAGAGGTAGGCAAAGTGGTTGATATGGTGGGAATGGTAGAAGCTGGGGTAGAAGATATCAAGATGGATGATGGTGTATAGGTAATAAGTGGTAGGGTGGATGCCATGGTTGAAGTAGGAGGTGTTTGACCACTAATTGACACATTAGATGTAGTTTGGGTGATATTAATAGGTGGGTTGTTAGTAGGGGAGATGGCTTAGGTCATTGTAGGTTGGGTTTAAGTGACAACAACCATTAAGTAATAAGGCATACCCAAGGTTGGTTCTATGGGAAGAACCAAAGTAATAGAGGGATGGTTGGCCAAAGTGGTAAGGTAGTGTTGTAATGTAACAAAATTATGATCCAAGAGAGTGACAAAGTCCATGTCTCCTTTTGAGATGGTTGGAGGTCTTGTAGGAGAGGGAGAATGATGTGGTGAAGCATGGGGTGACTTGTCAACATCTGAGGTGTGATTCATGGATGAAGATGAAGAGAAAGAAGTTGGTGGTTGGGTATTTAGATTTCTCAACTACTATCTAATAAAGACCATATGAGAAACCAAATTTGGATAATGATATTTTTACCTCAAATAGAAAGCAAAAAAATAAAACCCAATGAAAGCAAAGCACACACTAAAAGTATAATTAATCTCAAGATTTATTTTAAATCACTTTTGGCTTATGCTTTAGAGAATATGAAAGGGGAGTTGGCTTGTGAAATGGGTACTAGAGAGGCCATATAATGATGGTTTTGGGTTAAGTTTTGGTGCCCAACTAATCTTCACTAGACTAGGTATGTGGCCTGGTACTAGGGGGTTTCTCCCCACACTTCATGAACTCAAAGTTAAGCCAGGCTACTTAGCCAATATATACCATTTGCCTAGAGTTTATACTCTACTAGAGAATGGAGTGCTTCTTCCCCTTGGTGGTGAAATCCAATTGGGATCATTGGGTAGGGTAAGATGATCCAAAGGGTTATGAAATCCCAATGGGTGTTGTCTCAAGTATGTTTTGATGTGTTCTTTGGTGTAGTGGTTTGATAGTGTAACATATGTGTTCTACGATTTATTCAAAATGTGATTAATTAATCTAGGTGAGCTAAGCATTAAATAAGTAATTCAATGGATGTAATTAATTTTAACCCAAAAGGAAATCTTTGGTTTCTTTGAATGCAAATAAAGAACAATGTAGTAATGTGAGATGACAATGCAACCTATCCCTAGAATGAAGTTTGTACTTTTTTTTTGGTTCATTTTTGATTTTAGAATAGAAAATTAAAATAAGTTTTGTATTTTTTAGGATTTAAAGACTTGAAAAAATGTAATAAACATGAGATTAACTAATGAAACTATATTAAATAATCTAAATTATGAACCCTTAAAGGGGTCCCACTAGGTGTGCCAGAATGTTTCACTTGATTTCTTACTCAAATTATTTTTTCTTGAAAGAAGAAGAAGACAACAAGAAAAGGGGTGTGTAGGGGTACCTGGTAGAAAGTGTGCATGTTGATATCTAGAAGAAGTGGGAATATTATTTGGTGAGGGAATAATGACCTTTAAATCACATGAACTCACAAAAAATATGTTAATAAAAAGGTAAGGGGCTACCTGGTGAGAAATTAGTCCCAAGAAAGAATGTGCTTTTTTAAATGGATGTCATCCCTTGTTCAACATTTAAGTTTATTTATAAAAGATAAATTATAAATGGTAGATATGAAAATGATAATGATGAAAAATATAAAATAGATCTAATCTATAGTAGGATTGATATTATCAAAATAATGATTCTAAAATGCAATAACTTCATTAATATCCTCTTGGATTATAGATAACTATTCTTTTACATCCTCTGGGTTGGGTGTGTAAACCATAGTACAAAGGGATAGCTCAAAGGTAATATCACTTTGATCGGTAAATAGAGGTTTTGGGATAATGGAAAGGTCAAAGATGTTATCTATCTCATGTGCAAGTCTTAGTAAGGTCATCTACATACAATAAAAAATTAAGGTCAATTCCAAAAAAATTAGAAAAGAGGTCAAGTATAGGTCAGAGGGTGGAAAGAAGTTTGGAAAGGTAAAAGGGGGGATAAAATAACAATCTATAATTTTATGTGATAGACACGGTTAGTGGTCAGGTTGACCATTGGTAGTTGTCCTAACCATCGATGGTTAGGTGACCAGTGGTGGTTGATATAACCATCGATGGTTACGAAAACCATTGGAAGTTACCTATCAATAAATTATTGGGGAGTGAAGGTAAGTTACAAATAGGTAGCTGAGAGGTGAGAAGGGTTGTATGGGTAGTGTAGGTAGGGGAAAAAGGGTAAGGAGGGTGTTTAATAGAGAACACACTAATAATAAGAAAAGAATGATAAAAAAAACTTGAGAAAATAAAGTAAAGTACCTTTGCTTTAAAGAGATGAATGGTTGGATGCCTAGAGGGATGTGGGTAGTGTAATGGTACTTTATCTTGAGAATCACATGGACAGAGCGTCAGGTTGTTGAATGTCTACAAAAGAAATAAGAGAATCTGGATGCACAAATTCTTGGTCCATATCTCCTCCAAGGTCCTTATACTTATAGCATAAAACTTTTTGAATGAGGATAGAGAGTTGCCAAATTGAGGGAGGGAAAGTTGCTAAGTTGGTCCTAGATAAGTGTAATGGATTGATAGAAAGAAAACTATGAGTTTGTGCATAAGAAAGTTGTTAATTTGGTTAGTGAAAGGTTGTTCATGGCTAGAAGTTTCTAAGTGCTAGGAGTGGGTACCTAACCATTGATGGTTAGCCTAACCATCAATGGTTAAGTTGATCATCGATGATTGAACCTCTAGGGAAAAAAAGGTGAAATACAAGGTGTTAAGTGGTATGTTTAAAAGGATGTCTAAGTTCATTTAAAGGGGTTTTTTAAAGGTTTAAAGGGGATTTAACTAGGTTAATAGTTAAGTTGGGGTCGAGAGCTAGGTCATGGTGATATGACCTTAAAAATGGTTTAAGGGATGTTTTTAAGTGTTTAAATTAAGGATCCATAGATCATTACCAAATGGTGTCCTATTACCATTTTTGAATGTATATTACAAGATGATTTCCAAATCCCTTGCTCATAGAATAAAGTTTTCATTTCCTCTCATTATCTACCCAAAAAAAAGTGGTTTCATTCATAATAGATACATTTTAGATAATGTTATTGTAGTTTGAGAAGGGATAGAATGGGCTTGGTCCTCATAGTGTAGAAGAACTTTTTCATTAGGATAAATTTAGATAAAGCTTAACAAAATTGGATGGCCCTTTATCTTTATCATGCTTCAAGATGTAGGGCTTAGGGAAATATTTGTGTAAATAATTAATATTAATTTTACAATATGTTCGTGTTTGATAACCATTAATGGAGTGTAATATGAACTTTTTGGTATGTTCAACTCTATTACAAAGGTGGAACATTTTCTTCTTGACTCTATGTTTTGGTAGCATAAGGGTTTAGTTATGTCCTTTATAACTAAATATTTATAGGTTTGGTTAAAGGATTTAATCTCCCTCAATATAAGAATCAATTGGTAAATTAACACTTTATTGATGATTATTTTCTCACCCTTGTTAAGGAGGAGACATCTATCAACAATGCCTTGTAATACTAAGGATATTTTTTACTTAGCCTTTAGATATTTTATTTCATGGAAGAAAACTTAGTATTATAGGTTGTTTAATACTTCCATCCTAACTTGGTAAAAAAATTTAAAGTGGTACTAGATTCAACCCATAAAATAATTCAAATTCATGAGCATCCCAATCAAGCTATTGGAAATATTGTCATTGATGTCAAAGGTCTAGCATTATTGGTGATGAAGGTCCCATTACATTTAATGGTGTTTTTAATATTCATATCTTGGCTAATGTGCGTTTATATTTATTTAATATTAATGAATATATTTTTGGTTGCATATAAGTCAAAATAGGGACCATAGAGAAGTTAAAGAGTCACAAGATAAAAAATGAAAGAGGAATGGGACACATTTTCTCATGAAGAGTCATCTTGAGGAATTTAAAGAGTCACCATGTGAAGATAAAAGAGGTATGGTGAATTTTTACATGAAGGGACACTTTGAGGAATATGAAAAGTCACCTAGATAAAGACAAAAGAAGAATGGATGCTTTTGCTTATGAAGGGTCACCATATGACTTTTTAAATTCAAGGATACGAAGGGTCATGCAAGTTTGGTGCCATTTTACATGAGGATTGAAGGGTCACAAAGGGTGAATGCCAAAGGTAATTTGGAAAGCTATAAATAAAGGGCTGAGAAGCCATTTTTAATATGTAAGAGAGTACATGGTTTGTAATTTTCTTTGGAAGAGAGAAAAATAGGAGATATTGTAGAGTTCTATCATTTGTTAAGTAAGCAACATTGAGAGATAGTTGTGTTTTATACACAAGAAGGGTTGGTGCTCTTGTGGGTTGATTCTCACAAATCTTTGTAAGGTGTTGGTGCTTACAAATAGTTATTATGTTGGTAATCGGAAAAGGGGTTGGTGCTCCTATAATTTGGTGCTTGTGAACTTTATATTTTGAGTTGGTGCTCATTCATATAATTAAGATTGTTCTCCATGGTTTTTCCCACTTTGGGTTTCCACATAAAAATATACTCTCTCTCTCTCTCTCTCTCTCTCTCTCTCTCTCTCTCTCTCTCTCTCTCTCTCTCTCTCTCGTGTGGTGCACATTATTATTTTAGTTTTATTACATATCTTGAATGTATGATTAAATAGTTAAAGAAAACATATCAGATTAAGTAAAAAGATATATAATATATTGATTCACCCCCCTCTTAGTATATTTCATGCTTAACAATTGGTATCAGAGTAGGTTCCTTTTAAAATAGTTTTACAACTTGAAGGTAGATTAGGAAAGCATGATGGCTAAATCACATGAAGGATTTTTTACAAATAAGACACCTTTATTTGATGGGATGAATTATGTTTTTTGGAGAATAAGGATGAAGACTTATTTTATGGCCCTTGCATTCAACATATGACAAGCAGTGGTGGAAGAATATGAAGAGCCACAAACATTTGTAACTACTCTAGTAGAAAAGAAGGTAAGTGAAAATAATTCTAAAGCTTTAAATGCTATTTTATGTGGTTTATGTGAATCCAAGTTTTTTAAAGTTATGAAATGTAAATTTGCTCATGAAACTTGGGTAAAACTTGAGAATATTTACAAAGGTGATGGAATGGTTTAGCAAGCTAAGCTTTAAACTTTCAGAAGATAGTTTGAGAGTTTGATTATGAAAGAAGAAGAAAATATAGCAAGTTATCTTTTGCAAGTTGATCAAATAGTTAATCAGATTTAAGGTCTTGGAGAGAATTTAGAAGAATCAAATATGGTTCAAATTTTTTTGAGATCTCTACCATTGAGTTATGATGCAAAAGTTTCAACAATTAAAGAAATAAAGAATCTAGCCAAGCTAAAGATGGATGAGCTTCATGGTATTCTTATGGCATATGAGATGTAGATTGAAAAAGATAAACCCTAAAAAAAAAAAGTTAATTTCAAGACATCAAAGAAAGATAAGGATAATATTCAAGAATCAAGTGATAGTTTTAGTGATGATGAAGATGACAACATAGCTCTTTTCATTTGCAAGACAAAAAAGGGCACAGGTAAATATCAAGGAAAATTACCTTTTAAATGTGTAAATATTGGAAATTTATAGTTAAATGTCAAAATAAGGTTAATGATGACAATAAAGAAGGAAATTCTACATATAAGAATAATTTCAAAGGTAAATTTAAGAAGGGATTTGAGAAGAAGAGTTTGTATTTTAAAGATCCTAGCTTAGATGAAGATAGTGGAGTTAGTGATTCAAAAGAAGAAGATATTCTATGCATGACCACACATGAATATGCCTCCAAAAGTAAAAATATAGACAATAAAGAAGAATAAAAAGATGAAGCTGAAGTGAATCTAGAAGGAGAACTCATTTTTGCCTTAGAAGAGTTAAAATCTCTTGAAAAAAAATCAAAGATTAAAGCTTTAGATCAAGAAAAATGAAAAGGAGTCAAAGAAAATAATTGAATATCTACAAGCACACTTTAAAGAATCCAAGAAGAATGAAGAATATCTAATGGCACAGTTAAAAATAATAATTAAAGAATGTGAAAGGTATGTTATTGAAATTACTTCTTTAAAAGTAGATCTTGAGAAAATAAATAAAGCAATCAATGATAGAACAACCAATGATTCAAAATTTGAGAATAACACTAATATGTTGAATAAGATATTAGAAAATCAAAGATCAATGTTAGATAAGATATCTATTATATTTGAAAAAGAGAAAGACGAGGTCACTACTTTTACAAACAAAGAAAAAGTAAAAAGCTATGCTGAAGCTCTTATGAAAGAAGAAATAAAAAGGGAAGAAGTTAAGAATATAGAGGACATATCAAAAAAAGAAAGTTGGAGAGAATAGAGATACAAAAGGTACTCAGGTCAAAGATACAAAAATAGGTCCTATTTTTATGGTTATTATTTTTATTTTAATGGTTATGGTAATAAGAAAATAGAATGTCGACAAAGAGATAATAATTTTAGAAATAAGGAGAAGGAAATTCATACAGAGTCAAGAAAAAGCCACAACTCTTTTGCTCCTCTATCATGCTTTAATGAAGAAGCCATAATATGTTACAAGTGCCCTAACTTTATACACATGGCTTGATATTGTATAAATGTGTTTGATTCAGTCAAGAAGGACCAAAGTTTTAAGGCTCCATTCATGAAGAAGGAAGTTCAAATAAGTTCATATCAAAAGAAACAACCTGAAAATCTATGTTGGTACAAACATATTTGCATGCAAGAAATGAAGAAAAGACATGGTTAATTGATAGTGGATGTTTGAGGCACATGATAGGAGACAAGAGAAAGTTCATAACCTTAAAGAAGATCAATGGTGGCATAGTAAAATTTAGAGACAATACTACTGCTAGAATTGCTAGAAAAGGTACACTAAGTTTGGATAATGGTAGAACTAAAATTGAAAATGTTTTGTATGTAGAAATTATTAAGCAGAATAATTTGAGTGTAATTCAAATGTGTGATTAGGGGCACACACTAAATTCTTATGTAGAATGTTGTGAAATTAGACGAAAAGATTTAGATGTGTTGGTTGTAGATGCTTAGAGAACATGCAATAATTTGTATATGCTATCAGACATCAAAGGTCAAAGATGTTGTTTGAGTTAGATTAAAGAAAGTTAGCTATGGAATAAGAGAATGGGGCACATAAATTTTGATAATATTTTCAATATCAGTAAGAAGCAATCAGTCAAAAATCTTCCAAAGATTACAAAGTGACATGAAATAATAAGTGAACCTTGTCAGCATGGGAAGCAAGCTAGAAGGTGGTTCAAAAAAAAAGAGTACTCAAATACTTAGATGATAAAGCTTGTTCACACTGATCTATGTGGACCTATGAGAACTCAAATTACTCAAAGTTAGAAATATTTCATGTTGCTTATTGATGATTTTTCACGTATGACTTGGGTAATGTTTTTAAAGAAAAAATCAGAAGATTTCAAACATTTTAAAGTAATCAAATCATTAGTTGAGAATGAAACTAGTTTGAAGATTAAGTGTCTATGATCAGATCAAAGAGGAGAATTCATGTCAAATAAATTTATTTAGTTTTGTGAAGACTATGGAATAAAGAGACATTATTCAATAGCCATAACTCCACAGTAAAATGGAGTAGTTGAATAGAAAAATAGAATAATTCAGGAGATGGTGAGGACAATGCTAAATGAATCTAAGATAATAGATAAATATTGGAGAGAGGTAGTTGCTACAAAAATACATATTTAGAATAGAGAATTATTAAGAGTCAATAGTGACAAGACTCCTTATGAGATATGGAAAGACAAACTAGCAATAGTTGATTATTTTAGAGTTTTTAACAGTAGATGCTTCATAAAGAGAACTGATGAAAAAATTGGTAAGTTTGAATCTAGAGAAGATAAAGTTATATTTCTTTTTTATTATTAAAAATTTAAATTTTATTAATGTTATAACAAAAGAACCAATAAAATTGTTGAAAGTGCAAGTGCTAAGATAAAAGAAGATGGAACACAAAGAATCAGTGATCCAGTAGACATTCTTGAAATAATTAAAGAGGAAGGTTTTGAAGAATCAAATGAAGATGAGAAGAAGGAGAAAAAGGGAACCAAAACTCCATCTAAATATGTTCAGAGAAATCATAATGAAAGTGACATCATCAGGGGCATAAATGAAGAAATTTACACCAGAAGAATGATGGTAAGTGAATCTGAGCAAGTTAATTTCTCTTTGTTATCCAAAATTTAGCCTAGAATTTTTTTAGAAGCTAGACAAGATAAGAATTGGGTTAATTCTATGGATGAATAATTAAATTAGATAGAAAATAATGATACTTGGGAATTAGTGGCTAGACCAAAAGATCACAATGTGATAGGAACAAAATGGGTTTATAGAAATAAGTTGAATGAAAATGGAGAAGTGACCAGAAATAAAGCAAGATTAGTATGTAAAGGATATGCTTAGATTGAGGGAATATATTTTAAATAAAATTTGACACCAGTGGTAAGGTTAGAGGCTATTAGAATGTTTCTTGCATATGTAGTGTTAAAAAATTTCAAAGTGTTTCAGATAGATGTTAAATTTGCCTTCCTAAACGAGAATCTAGAAGAAGTCTACATTAAACAACCTAAGGGATTTATTATCTCAAATATTAGTAGCCATATATGCAGATTAAATAAAACATTGTATGGACTGAAACAATCTCCCAGAGCTTGGTATGCAAGACTTGATAAGTATCTGCAGGATCAAGGTTTTAAGAGAGGATTTACTGATAGTAATTTTTACATCAAAATAGAAGGTGAACATCAATTGATTATTGTGGTATATGTTGATGATATCATTTTTGGAGGAAATATTGAAAATATGAAAAAATATTTTTTTAATAATATGCAAAATTAATTTGAGATGTCTATGCTTGGAGAATTGTCATTTTTCTTAGGAAATTAAATATTTTAAACAGATAAAGGAATTTTCATATCTCAAAATAAATATGCCAAGGAAATGTTGAATAAATTTGGTTTTAAGGATTGTGCACCAGTTGGCACACCAATGTGTATAGGAAAGTAGGGGAGCAAGGATAAAGATTCACCTGTTATGGATCAATCTTTATATAGATCTATGATTGGTAGTTTTTTATATTTGACAGCATCAAGGCTAGACATCATGCATGTAGTAGGTATGGTTGTAAGATATCAGTCATCTCCAAAAGATAGTCATGTTTAGTTGGTGAAGAGAATACTTAGATATATCAAGGGGACATTGGATTACAGATTATGGTATCCCATAGGTAGAGCTTTCACTTTGGTTGCTTATACAGATTCAAATTGGGTAGAGTGCTTGGAAGACAAAAAGAGTACAAGTGGAGGATCTTTATTCCTTGGTGATAGATTAGTATCATGACTAAGCAAAAAGAAAAATTTAGTATCACTTTTTACAGCTAAAGTAGAATATATTACAATAGTATTGTGTTGTACTCAAGTGCTTTGGATGAAGCAAACTTTGGAAGATATCAAAGTAAAGTATGAAGAACCTATTTTTATTTTTTATGATAACACAAGTGCTATAAATATTTCAAATAATCTAGTGATGCATTCAATAATAAAACATATTTCCATTATACATCACTTTTTAAGAGAGCAGGTTGTAGATCAATAGGTTAAGATGGAGTATATCAGTACTATAGAGAAGATTATAGATATTTTTACAAAGGAACTACCAAAAGAAATATTTGAGTATTTGCGATAGAAGTTGGGAGTAATTTATTTTACTTCCTACTACTAAGGTTTAGCATTAATTGAGGGGAAGCTAAGTGTTAGCTCCAGGTAGGCCCTTTGCCATTGATGTCAAAGGGGGAGAATAAAAAGTATAGGTACAAGTTGCTATAGTAAGGGGGAGTTACTATATGTTTTTCAGATGGTAGTATGTGTAGGTTTTAGGATGTGGTTATTTTAGTTTGAGGTTTCCATTAAAGAAAAAGGGGGAGATTATTGGAAATATTGTCATTGATGTTAAAGGTCTAGCATTATTGGTGATAAAGGCCCCATTGCATTTAATGGTAATTTTAATATTCATATCTTGGCTAATGTGTGTTAATATTTATTTAATATTAATGAATCTATTTTTTGTTGTATATAAGTTAAAAGAGGGCCCATGGAGAAGTCAAAGAGTCACAAGGTAAAAGATGAAAGAGGAATGGGATGCATTTTCTCATGAAGAGTCATCTTGAGGAATTGCAAGAGTCACCATGTGAAGACAAAATAGGTATGGCACATTTTTACATAAAGGGACACTTTTAGGAATATGAAAAGTCACCAAGATAAAGACAAAAAAGGAAAGGACACTTTTTTTATGAAGGGTCACCATATGACTTTTCAAATGTAAGGATAAAAAGGGTCATGCAATTTTGGTGCCATTTTCCATGAGGATGAAGGGTCACAAAGGGTGAATTCCAAAGTTCATTTGGAAAGCTATAAATAAAGGGTTGAGAAGCCATTTGTAATATGCAAGAGAGTGCATGGTTTGTATTTGTTTTCAAAGAGAGAAAAACAAGAGATATTGTAGAGTTCTATCATTTGTTGAGTAAGTGACATTGAGAGATAGTTGTGTTTTATACACAAGAGGGTTAGTGATCATGTGGGTTGGTGCTCACAAATTTTTGTAAGGGGTTGGTGCTCTTGTGGGTTGGTGCTCATAAATAGTTTCTATGTTGGTGCTCGGCAAAGGGGTTGGTGCTCTTGCAAGTTGGTGTTTGTGAACTTTGTATTTTGAGTTGGTGCTCATTCATATACTTAAGATTGTTCTCCATGGTTTTTCCCACTTTGGGTTTCCATGTAAAAATATGGTCTCTCTCTCTCTCTCTCTCTCTCTCTCTCTCTCTCTCTCTCTCTCTCTCTCTCTCTCTCTCTCGTGTGGTACAAATTATTATTTTAGTTTTACTACATATCTTGAATGTATGATTAAGTGGTTAAAGAAAAGAAATCAGATAAGTAAAAAGATATATAATCTATTGAATCACCCCCCCCCCTCT
>JARHVA010004298.1:140000-197500 GCA_037957365.1 Torreya grandis
ATGGTACCGAGAAACCTCTATTTGGGAGACATGCAACAATAAAAAATACAAATACTTGTTAACATAAATCTCATGAAACTATGCCAATCATTCTAAGGAGTGTTAATGATGAATTCCTACTCCATATCGATAATCAAGAATATCCTAGAGAAGCTTGGAAATTTATTTAATCAATGCATGAAGGTACATGATTTTATAAATTATTAAACTTATTCTTGAAGTCATGAAAACCCCCATGAAGAGTGATGAAAAATTTGTTATTTTTATTACTAAAATTAAAAATAGCAAACCAAAACTAGATGGATGTAATTTCAATTTAATTTAAGATAAACTTCTTTATTTAATTATTTAGTTAAATATCCATGAAAAGTTATAAAATCTTATTTTTATTCTTAAATCTAAATACCAAATAGAACAAGACATCTCTGACCTCACTACCATTTTGACTCTTCTCATTCAAGAAAAAAAGTAATGATGAATTTTTATTATAAATAGAATGACACTTAGGCACTTATTATTCAAAACAATATTCCCCAAAATAATGAAAACCATACATTTAAATAAAAATCTTCCAATATTAATAATAAGAGTGAGAGAAATAAAATTGTAAACACTAACTATAAAGTCAAATTCAACTAGAATTGTAAACTTTGTGGTAAATTTGATCATAAAAAAGAAGATTGTTATAAAAATAAGAATGGATAAAACTATAAAAACCCTAAAAATAACCAAAAAATAAAGAAATTTCCTAATCAAAATCAACATAAAAATCAAAACTAGTATCAAAATAGTAATCAACATTAAAATTTTAATATTGTTGCTCTTCATGCCATTTTATTTGATTCTAATGGATTCTAGATAGAAGTGTCTCATATCACATCACATATTATCTAATATTTTATCTGATACTAAATATATATATGAAAATAAATATTTAGATGATAATTCATTTCTAAAAATAACTAAACAAGGAAAATAAAAATTTACAAATGAATTCTTAAATGATGTTTATTATGTTCCTAAACTTAATAATTTTTTTATCTTATTCTCATCTTACAAATGATAATTTAATTATAACACTTCTTAAGGATAAATGTACATTAAATATCAATTTAGTTCTCTAATTGTTGAAGGTAGTCAAAAGAATGATATTAATATTTTTACTAGTTTATATTTTGTATATTGTCTTTCCTCTCAAATTAGAAATGAATATCTATTATGGCATGAAAGGATTCAACATGTTAACTTTATTAATAATTTTGATATGTGAGACATGATATTTGAATAGAATTACCTGAAATTAAAACATATAATGAAATGTATGTAGGTTGATTAGGTGGTAAGCAACACATTCAAACTTTTCATAAATAACATGACGTAAAATCCTCTCATCCTTTAGAAATTATTCATAGTGTTGTTATAGGACCACTTGAAGTTGAATATATTAATGGATCTCTATATGTTTTAAATTGATGATTACACTAGAATGATTTAGACTTATTTTATAAATAAGAAATTTGAAGTATTGTCTAGATTTTAAGAATTTAAAGATTTTATTGAAAAATATTCTAACCTAAAAATTAAGAGATTAAGAATCAATAATAGTGGTGAATACATTAGTAAATAATTTTATTCATTTTTAATTTCATGTGGTATTTAAATAGAACTAACAACTCCCTATTCTCCACAAAAAAAAAATTATCGAGAGGAAAAAAATGTCTATCATAGAAATGGCTAGAATATATTGCATTCAACAAATGTTCCTAAGTTATTTTGGGCCAAATCCATGAGCATTAATATAAATATTATTAATAGAGTTACTAATAAATATTTACATCTTTATAATCCTCTAGAAAAATGGTCTAATAAAAAACTAAGTGTTATTCACCTTAAGATATTTGGAAGTCCTACTTCTATTTTTATTCCAAAATTCAAAAGAAATAAACCTGATCCTACCTCATAATCTTGCATTTTCTTAGGTCATGGAGGAAGAACTAAAATATTAAAGGTGTATGATACATATGAATGACAAATAATTGAAAACCATAATGTTTAAATTATTGAAAAATATTTCTATGAGCCTTTTGTAGAACCCTCTCAAGTTTCCTCTTATGATGAATTAAACAATTTTATTTCTCCTTATGAATAAATATATGTCTTAGAGGAAGATTATCCGAATTTGGATAATTTTTAATTTGAAGGGGAGACTTCTCCACTTTATATTAAGTCTGAGTGACCTAAATGGTCTGAATCTTTAGTTAAATCTTCTAATATTTAAAATATTAATAAAATGACTAGAAGTTAACATAATTATCATTATTTAATGATTCTATATGAATGTGAACCTAAATATTTCAAGGAAGCCATTAAATATGATAGATAAAATGATGCTATGTAATCTAGATATATAGCCTTAATTAAGATTCAGACTTGGGATCTTATCCCTCCTAAAATAAATAGTTTTGGTTCTACATGGATTTACAAAATTATCTATAACTCAATTGGTAAAATTAATAAATTTAAAGCTAGGTTAGTTGATCGAGGCTTTAATCAAAAACCTGGTATTGATTATGTTGAAACCTTTGATTATGCAGTAAAAATGTACTATTAGACTAATTATTAATTTTGTAGCTCAAAATGGTAGGGAAATACACTAAATGGATGTTAAAAATGCTTTATTGAATGGTGATTTAAATAATAAATATTTATGACTCAACCAAAAGTTATTAAAGATCATAAAAAATAATATTATGTATGTAAGTTAAAAAAATATTTGTATGGTTTAAAACAAGTTCCTCGAGCTTGGTATTCTAAAATCATTTTTTAAAAAGAATTTGTTTTTTTTTAAGTTATTATTCTGATAATGATATATTTGTAAAAATTTAAAACAATCATATTATCTTAAGTTTACTATATGTAGTTTATCTTCTCATTATTAGTAGTTTTAGACACTATTTTTGACCTATATAACACCCCAATCTTATACACTTAGAAAACTTAGACCTTGGTTGTTCCTATTAATTTTAAACATTTTATCACTTTTGCAAGTCTCAAATCTACTATATTATGTCCATTAACATATATTTTAATCAGAACAGTATTATGTTGATGACCCAAGCCTTATATCTTTCCCATAATGCTTAAAACCTACTTATCTTATGCCTCTATAAGTTCTGAGCATGTATCTATTTTCTTGCTCCTTGGACACTTATGTCTTAGACAAAAACCTATGTCGACATAGGTAACATGATCTAACATAAGTGTCTAGAGCCCTAAATTCATCTAATTTGTAAATAAAATGTATCCTAATGGTCAACCTAAGTGTTATTATGTGAGTTATTCTCCTAAAAGATTAGTATAAATACAAAATCAACCCTTATTCATTCCTCACCAAGAAACTTCTTCACCTACTCACCAAGAAACTTACCAAAAGTATTGAATCAAGTATTAAAGTGAGCAAATATTCCCTATTTTCTCCTATTTTTATATCAATTATAGGAATAAAATATCTACATCTAAAGTACTAAAGGATCAGCCTAAGATCTCTATTTGATAACTTACAATTTAGGTCACTATTGTAGTTAATTTCCATAAATTACATGATTCATATAAAATGCAACATATAAGGGAGAAATAGATATGTTTGAGTCCCTTTTCAAAGTATTGGCTATCTAGGTAATGCTCATTGATAAAGGGGTATTTGGGGTAGCTTGACACTATGTGCCTACTAACCCATTTCTTCCATAACCACTATGATGATGAATAACTAGGGTTTGATCATTTGACAAGGAGGGATAGTCTATGACCCATATTTAAATACATTAGAGTGAAAGTGATGAAAAACCTATAAGTATACAGGTGGTTACATCTTATTTTAGTAGGTATTACATATAATACATCTACGTCTGACCTAAACACTAGTATTGATGAAACTATCCCAAGTTGATGCAAGTGCTAGAGGCTACAAAGACACTTAATCCAAAATTTGGTGACTATTTTAAAATATTATTCCATTATACTTTCTACCTATTCTAGGTATATATCTATATTATCATAAAAAATAACCATCTTATTTATTTGTCATTACCATATCTAGAATAGCTATACTTTCCATTTTTAGCATATCTCAATATAATAAATTTAGTATATGTTTTATTTGAGTTTTATAGTTAATTAGTCTACTATAGATATTTTTATCACCCTTGTGATTATTCATTTCTATATTTTTAACCCCATCTACCACTTAAATAGGATCCTTATCCAATTTAGGTTTAAACATTTAGTAAACCCAATTTGTATGAATGCAAACATTTATAATTCCCAAGGTTTTTAGTCATCTAGAGTTTTAGATTGCTGTACTTTTTCATTTCCTTCTTATATTATTTTACATGTAACCTAGGCATAGCCCTAGCTTGGGAGGTATGCCTATTAAAAAAATTGAGCTTCCCTTCCTACCACTTAATTTGATCAAACCAATGAGGAACCTAATCCCATGGTCCATGATGATACCCATGTTGAGAATGAGTAGAATGTTGATGAAGTTACCATAGAGGAAGATTTTAAAAATGAAAACCATGAATCCAATGAAATCAATGAATATGAACAAATAGATCATGAGTAAGTGTAGGTTATTACATTATTATGTGAGAGTATTAGTTAAAACTCTAAATATCTTGATGAAATACTAAAAACCATATTAGAAACTAAAAAAATTTAAAAAACATAGATGACCAAGCAAGTCCATCTGTTGATCATGTTATTTGAGCTATGAAATCAAAAGTGAAGTTGATATATAAATCAATCCTAAATCAAAGAGGACAAATAAACTAGTTATATCAATTATGAATACTTAGATAATCAATATCATGACCAATATATATTTTCTAAAACTACCTAAATGATTTAGCATAAACACTAATGAAATTAGTAGTCATTCCAAAAGAGGTGGGGAAGTAAATAGTCATCCCAAAAGAGGGGGAAAGTAAATAAGGGTCAAATAATCATAAATCTAATAAAGTTTAAAAAATGAAATAAAAAAATGACATAAGAACTCCAAAGGAAACAAATTCCAAATGTCATAAAATTAAATAACCAAAATGGAAACAATGGTGCTAGTAAAGTATGTTTGTGAATAAGATCTAGTCCTATCTGAGGTATTATAATGCAACTCACAAACTATAAAGTGAAATAAAACCAAATAACCCAAAGGAAATAATAGTGTAAGTAAAACTAAATGAAATAAAGTGAAAAAAAAAAAAATCAAAATGAGACAAAAATAAAAATCAAAATCTATACAACCATCTATATCAAAGGTGATTAGGTGAAATATGAGCCTATGTGTCTTGGAAGGTTTATTGAAGTTGAATTTGTTTATTATGAAATATAGAATAATATTGGGTATCATCAGATGCATAAAAGGGTAATTTTATGTAGGGATAAGTATCACAAGATGCCATAAAGTCTAAAGTAACATGTGTATGGGAATCACAAGATGTTCCAACATGTGATGTAGAATGAGGTAAAACTAAGCTATTAGAATGAGCTACATTGGGTTGGTAGGTGCATTTAGAGATAGGTAAATGTGTTGGTATGTTTGATTTTAAGGATGTTAAAATTGAAATAAGATGTGTAGGAAAGGTATGAATAGGTCTATGAGGTAAAGGAGGACCATTTATTATGAATTTGGGAGTGGTCATTTGAACTTGGTGCTCTTTTTATTCATGTGACCTAAGAGGTTGATGTGTGATGGATGCAACCACCCATTTGAATTTGATCATGTTAGCTATCATTTCCTTAATGGTGTATGAAGAAGGAACAACTATGATTTAGATGACATTAAAATATGAGGTTGAAGTATGGGGAAATTATTGTTGATCATTAGGTAGGTGATGTTGATCTGATTCTTTATATTATTAGATTTGAGAGGTTTGAAGATAGTCTTGATAATTTTTTTTGTATAAGAGTATCAAGATTGAAATGTGGATGAAGAAAAGAATCAAGAAGAAATCAATGAATATCATGTTAAGTCAAATGAGAGTGACCCATTATAGTATGCCACCAACAAAACTTATCAGGATAGTACCATTTTGGAGGAGGTTTAGAAGGATCAAAGATTATGGATTTAGAGGGTGAAAATTTATTATTAAGTTTTTATAAACTCAAGGGAGGGTGGGTTGGGTTAAAATTGGTTGAATTAGATGCTCCCTTTTGAGGTTGGGGAGGCTTATATGAATCAATATTATGATAAAATGATTGGAAAGATTCTTTGGCAGTTCCTTGATGTGATTCAAATTGAGTCATAAGAAAGTCATCTTTTTTTTTGGTCTAAGGTTTTTTTTATAAAGTTTTAAGGGATAACATCCAAAATTTGTATTGAAGAGGAGATTTAATATCAGTAGTAATAATTTTAAAAGAGTATCATCATTCATATTATGGTCCACTTTGTGAGCTAGAGACTTTCACCATTTGATGGAAGTGTGAGCAGATTTATTAGGAAGTTATTTGGCATTAATGAAATGGCTAAGGTAATTTTCAAGAAGGTCATTATGTTGGAATTACTTTAATATATAATTGACAAAATCCTCTAGTTATGTAATGGAATGTCTAAGAAGTTGATTTTACCATTTAAATGAATCACTAACAAAGGTTTTGGCTATGATCTTGTTGGTAGAAAAGGTGCTAGTTCAGACCCAATATTTATAGAGATTACCAAAATATTTAAGAAAGATATCAAGGTCCTTAGTTCTATCATATGTAATATTTGGAGAGATGTTTCCAATGTCTATGGATGCAAAAAATGGAGATAAAAGGTTCATTTTGAATATGCCAAATAATTTTGTTATGCAAAAGGGGTTGAGGGATGATGTTACCATTGACATCTCTACAAGGAGGGACAAATTTTTGATTTGGTTGAGTCATGATGACTTGAGGTGGTTGACTAGCCATTTTTAAAATATGAGATTGTATTTTCATCATTTGAAAATTATTATTTGTTTTCATAACATTCATTTTTTAAATAATTTGATTAGGAATTTGAGTTGTATTAATGGGAGGATTTTGATTGTTAGTGGTAGGAGGTGGAATGTTAGGGTGGTAGGAGGAGCATTTCCTATATTGGTAGTAGGGGATGGATTATTGTATGGAAGATTCCCAACATTAGCAATAGGAGGAAAACAAGGATGAATGACCTAAACTATATTAAATTGTATATTAATTAGTTTGAGGTTAAGAAGACATGAAGGAAGGAATTCAATAGTTTCATCTTAAGTGATAATATAAGTGAGGTTGTGATCTAAATATTTAATTATGCAGTGTTTTTGACTAATTAGAAGTCGAAAAGAACACACTATTATGAATTTATTAGTTTAATGAACTAGGTAGGGAACCTATTGAACTAGGTTAGCCACATACTAGTCCATTTAAAAAAAAATAGAGGAAAAACAAATTAGATCCACCATCTATAGAACTAAGTCAACCACCTACTAAACTATGTCTGTAAGACTTATAGAGTTGGCTAGGTCGATCTAGTTGATTTTTAGAAAGAAAAATAATAATATAAAATTATACTAGGTTATCCAAGTCCTATGAAGTTGGCCAGGTTGATTTAGTTAAATTTTATGAAAAAAATTAACAATTTTAAAAAAAGGTCAGAATAAACTAAGTCGATGATCTTAAATTGGTTTTATTTTGAAAAAATCTAAAATAAACTAGGTTGACCAACTCGACCTACTTCATTATGTATATAATTTTAACAAAACTAAAAAACTTACAATTTTTTTTATAAGTATTGATTGATTCTACTAACAAATAGAGATTATATATTTAGATAATAAACAAAATTAAATGACTAAGCTGGTAAGAGTGAACCAGATGATATAACAATATCAACCAAGTCAATTTAGTAGTTTTTACTAGGAATGTCGAATTGATTGCATGCAAAAAATAGAATTAAGTTAATGATCTTGACTTAGTTAAAAACCTATACCCAAAAAATATAACTAAGTTAACCAACTCGACTTAGTTGAAAACCTATACACAGAGAACCAAACTATGTCGATAGGCTTGACATAGTTGAAAAACTTACAAATAGAGTGTCGAAATAGGTCAACAGGCTCAACAAATTTTGTAAAATGTTAGACTGGGTTGACAGGTTCAATCCATTAGAATATATATATATATAAATTTAAAAATAAAAAAAATTTACAAGGGTTAGATTCATGTTAGGTTCACTAGAATGTATGCAAGTAAAAGTGAAGTTGATCTATAAATTAATCCTAAATTAGAGAATATAAATAAACTATATATACCATTTAAGGATACTTAGATAATAAAGGTCATGACCAATATGGATATGCTAAACCTACCTAAGGGATCTCTTATCACATAATCTCACTAGATAGGGTTACAAAGCCTCTAGTCAAGTAAAACCACACAATAACCTTAGTTAGGCCTATAATTCAATAATAAGTAAATATAATCTAGTGATCACTAAAGATTATGGCACAAATGGAGGATAATAAAAAACAAACATGCAAATTAAAACTCTACTAAAGTCAATGTAGAGGTAATCCTAATCAAGGAGAGATAAATATTCATTAACCACTCCTTATGCAAATTTATCTACCAAAATAAAAGAGTAAGAGTTAGGAATACTAACCTTGAAGATGAACCCATCAAACCTCAACCTCTCTTATGGCCAATGGTGCCTTTCAAGGGGTCATTGTTTATTTTTGAAGAAGATAGGGATGATTAATGGATTATAGTCTAGTTAAGGACCTCCTAGTGAATTTCAAGCATTCACAAGACAAATTTCTTCTCCAAGTATGAAACCCTAAATAATGACTCCTCAAGTAGAATGGTGAAAATTCAGACTATAAATAAGCACAAACAAATCATTTTATCTCTTGGAAATGAAGTAAAAGGGGGTATATATAGATTTGAATTGACCCTAATTACTTCTAGAATTTTAACCAATGCAGTCAGCCCAATTAAACTTTTTACATAGGAAATAGATCCATTAGATCTAGAACTAAGCTAGCCTAGGATAAATCAATCCCATAACATGTGCTACTCCTAAAATGAGGTCAACCTAATTGACTAGATTTGGTGGATGGTAAAAAAGTTTTTTACTTAGGTAGGGGCTATTTGAGGTGGTGAGTTACTTAGAGAAGAGTGCGAGTCAGGTGTCAAATCTTAGGGAAACATATATGAGGGACTTGTATTGGTTTTAAGTGGTGGTATAGGGAAAAACAATATTAAAAATTAACAAAATTCTTCCCACCCCTTTCTTGGTGTACTTTTTAAATAGTTCACTTAGAGATATTGAGACTCAATAGGTACCTATAAGAGAGAAAGTATCAATAATTGAAATTTTTAAAAAATATTGTGTGTATATACCAAAAACCCTCCCATTGAGCACATTAACACTTCACACTTATAATGGGGGCATGAGATATATATTTCAAACTTTGTTTCTTAAAAACACCATTGTTACATATAACATGGGAATAATAAATGCTTTAACTCAAATACTAGTTTCAATGCTTATTAATACTCAAACCATGTTAAATTATCCTTTGGTGAGTACTCAAATTGATAATTTAAACCCCAATATATCTAAAATTCAAACACTCCTTTAATTTATAAATACCTTGGAGGATAAGGTTAAAATCATTAAACAAAAGGTTTCAAAGTCTCCTCATGTTATTGATTCCCAAGATGTGTTGCATAATCTTTTTGCACTTGAGATATATTTTTACCCTTTTTCAATTGGTTTTGTTGCACCCAAGTTCCCATTTTATGATGACAATGGTGATCCTGAGAAACATCTTTGATCTTTGTATACAACATGCTTTGATTATTCCTCTAATGATAAATGTTTGACCAAATTATTTCTAAGGAGTCTCAAGGACTATGCTTTGACGTGGTTCTATGATTTACTTCTCCAATTTGTGAAAGCAATAAAACCTATTATAGATCAATTTTTGGCACACTTCTCTATCAATATTATGTAAAAGGTTTCCTATGCCCAAATTGTAAAAATCAAACAAGGAACCAATGAACTTGTCAATGAATATGTCTTGAGTTACAAGACAATATTGGCTAAAATGACCAATCATATTGAAGATAAATAACTTAAAGACATATTCAAATAAAGTTCACTTGTTCCTTTACATGAGTCCATCATTTTTTAAAATTTTAAATCATTTGATGGCTTGTGCCATGTTATTAAAGACTATGAAATGAAACTTATCTCATTGAACAAGCTTAAGTATATACCAAACATAATGATTACATCTACATCTAATTCCAATTTTACAACAAAACCAAGTTATACAGTAAAAAATCCTAAGCCTAAAATGGAAACAACCAACATGGTTAATTCAATTTCATAATAGCCTAATTCTCTTATCTTATCTAATGCACCAAAGAGATAATTTACACGCTTACCTAAGTCTCCCATTTCATAAATCCCATAACTAGTAGAATGCCATATTATATCTCTCCCTCATCCTATATATGTTGATATGAGTTGACCTCTACTAAAAGGATATGCTATGAATGCTTATTATGATTATCACCAGGGACCATGAAATTCTATGAACAAATGTTTTACCTTAAATCATAAGATACAAGACCTTATCAATGACCAAAATAATCCATTTAATGATCCTCCAAAGGAATCGGTTCACAGCCTGATGATCCCCAGAAATAAAAAATATTTAACAATATTTTATAAGACCATTATAAAAAATAACTAAAAGTACAAATGGCATAAAATACACATTCTCTTCCATCACATTATAGGCACACATTAGATGGGATTATCAGTACTTATACATGTCATATATCTCCTATAGTTTAGATAATTTCTATTACTTTTAGTTATAGTGAGATTAAGGATTATGACTCTGAACTTCATTCTTTATTCATTTGAACATACCTTGATCACCGGCCTTTACATAGTGTTATGATTGATAATGATGAAAGCGAGATTTTTTTTACCATAACATTAATTATGCATTTGGGTTATACTCATCATGATTTACAACCTTCTACCAAATCGATTATAATATTTGATGGGACTTCATAACAGGTTCTTGGTGAGATTAACTTGCTTTATAAGGTGAGTCCTACACATGTGGTTACTAAATTTTTAGTTATACCTTCCATGGGTGTATCTTATATGTTATCGGGAAGCCATTGAATACATATTATTTGAATGATACCTTATTTAGTATATGGTCATGTTAAATACATTCATGCCAATTGAGTAATTACAATTTTTAGAGTTCCATATGAGCATCCTATTAAACAAGAGAAAGTTATAACTAGACAGTTAATTATCAAGCTACTAAGGCTAATTCACTAAAAAAGGGTAAGTAACACATAATCCTCTTTACTAGGTAGACAATATTTGAGAGACTATTATATCAGATATCCACTGTGGGTTTTACAGAATCCTTATCTATTACACACCATATTCAAATATCTAGAACACCTACACATGTTCCTATTATTGTTGTTCCAAATAAATCACAAAACACTCAATTATGGGTTCCATGAACCCCTAATTATATTACTCCTACTATTTATTTAAGACCATAAAATCTCATTATACTTATGTAGAGAATCCAAAATACTATAGTGTTATATATTGATCCTTAGAAGCATCAATAATTTATTACACTATATTAATAGTGGGGAGATATCTATGAGCCTCCTTTAGATGTAATCATAGGGTAGTCTCTTCACATATTCTAAAAACACCAAAAAAATCAAAACATTAAAAAATCCAAAAATATTTGTGGCATTTACATATTCTATTGGTCCCTTGGCATCCATGTGTTAGTTACATGTTGACGGATAACATATCAGTAAAATCTATATACATGTGTTTCACACTTATATTTAAGTGTGATACATGCATACATAGATATTTTATACACTTTTGAATGTTAGGATTTCTCTCTGCTCACATCACCAGGACATTGGGGGCATCCACCTCTACGGTCACAATACATCCTAGTTATATCATTTTATGGTCACTTTACATTATCATGTTTGAGATCATATATGTACTTACACATGCATTTATACATGCTTATATATTTCAGTGTACTTCATATGATTTACACTTGACACTTTTTTCTAACACATTATATCCATGGGCTACTATGATATGTTTATCCAGGTTGCTTATGATTTCATTTATGTACTTATTTGAGTGTTTTGCCTTGATATTTGCCTTATTTTTTGCGCATTTGAATATGTTCCATTATTTGTGGCTCCTTGACATTTTAATATGTTATTGATTATTTTATGGATATTTGAAAATGCCATTCTTATTTTTGTAGACATTTGACTAAGTCATGTCCCTTTGATTGTGTGACATTTGAACATGCCCCTTGTTTACGGTCTCCTTAGACCATTATATTTTGAATTAATTTTGAGTGGTCTTGTGTGTGTGTTTGATTTGATTTTTTGGCTTAAACTATTACTGCCTAGATGTTTCCATGATCTTTATCATACATCTTAGGCCTAGATGTGATCAGATTCTATGTGCTTCAATTATATATTTACCTAGACATGTTATATTATATGTTGCATCATTCATTCACAATTATATTATTAGCTTATCCTTTTGAGGTGAGGTAACTACTAGTTTATATTATTTATTCACCTAAAAGTGGGGCATATCAGTGAAGGCAAGTCATAGAGGCATGGATTTCACACACTTACATTTATATATTTAGTGGGGACATGTTTTGAAAACATGTTCTCCATACTTATTCAGTATGTAACATACCCAAATTACAATGGGGACATGTTTGGAAACATGTTCTCCACATTGACACTTATACTAGTTTTCATATTTTGTCATATATAATGGGGTCATATTATGCAACATGTCAACCACACTTGTTCAAATATTTGAATTGTCTAGAGAACACAATTATATGATTCAAATACACATTTGTGGTAGAATTATATACATTTGTGTCATTTTTATACATAGTTTCAACATGAGACATATCTAAGTTGCATATGCTATGTAATGTGTTTCTAATATTGAAAAATCCAAACCAATTTCAGATTTTAAACACTTTCAAGAACTGTCACCAGTCACCATGTTGGAATTTAATGTACTATATTGAGCCAATCTACTACAGTAATTGGTTCACTTTTTGGTATGGTTGAGATGATTAACTCACTTAATATTTCCAAATTTTTTAGGTTGGACTTGATCGCATCATCTAACCTCACTAGTTTTATAGTGTGAGTTGACTTGATTCACTCATACTCACTAGATTATAAGTGTGATTGGTTGCATGGTTAAGATAGTATCAATTGACATGTGGCAATTCACCCTTTATCTAAGGTTAGGGGCATAGGCCCTCCTGTATCTCTCTTTTTATCTCCTTAGATATATGCACTTTAAAAATTTATATATTTTTCTTAATCTTAGTTTCAGTGATTCTTAATGATAAATATTTCAAATTAAGTTGCCAATATGTAAGGTAGTTGCATCGATACATAGGTGTACTCCTAAACTTTACTCTCTTTCAATTTAAATCACTTAAATTTTAGATTATATGCAATAATTATGTACTATAACATGTACTTAGTTTCAACTCAGTCACTAACAAAGCACTCAAGTTGGACTCAAGTAAAGATAAGGTGTGTTAAAGACACTTAGGTACACATTCCTTTATTTTAAACTATTAATTTCATTACTATATTTAATGGGGGTAAATGTAGATAGTAGTTATAAACCATATAGCACCTCAATATTTTACACTTATAAAACTTAGACCTTGATTATTCCTCTTAGTTATAGACCTTTTCCCTCTTCTACAAGTCTCACATCTACTCTCTCTTGTGCTCCTTGGCTATATCTTAGTCTAACCAGTATTATGTTTATGACCAAGCCTTTTACCTTTAATAAAATTCTTAAAACATGTGTATGTTATGCCTTTTTAGGTTTTAAACCTATATATATTTTCCTACTCCATACATACTTGCATCCTAGATAAACACCTATGTTGATGTAAGTGTCCTGCTTCGTTGTATGTGTCCAATGCCCTAAAGTCATCTAATTTACAAATGAAATGTATATTAATGGTTGGTCTAAGTTATATTATATGAGTTATTCTCTAAATATATTGGTATAAATACAAGATAAAACCTTATTCATTCCTCACCTATAAACTTCTTACCTACTCACCAAACAACATACCAAAAATATTCAATCAAGCATTAAAATCAGAAAAATGTCCCTATTTTATATTATTTACATATAAATGATAGAGATAACACATTTACATGTCTAAATTATTGAAATATCATCCTAATATCTATATTTTCTAAGTTATGAGTTAGATCACTATTGTACTTGCTTTCCACATATTGCACAATTCACACCCAAGCCAACATATAGAGGATAACTACATAATTTTGAACCCCTATTTAGAGTATTGGCTATGTAGGTAATTCTCATTGATAGATGGGTCTTTGGGGAAACTTGAAACCATGTGCCCACTAACATATTTTTACCACAACCATTATGAGGATGAAAAACTAGGGTTTGATCATTTGACAAGGAGTGACAATCCATGACCTAGTTCTGAATGAACCAAAATGAAGGTGATAAAAAACCCTCGAGCATCCATGTGGTTACATATTATTTTATAAATTAATCCATATAAAAACCTTCATCTAACCCATACACTTGGCTTAACATAACTATCACAAGTTGATGTAAGTGTTTGAAGCTACATAGGAACTTAATCTAGACTTCAATGACTAGTCTAGAATATTCTTCTAGTCTACTTTCTACCTATTCCATATCCAAATTTATATTAGCATTATAACTAACTATATTATTTATTTATTATTTCCATGTCTATTATGCTTTTACTTTCAATTTTCAACATATTTTAATATAATAAATTTAAGATATGTTATATTTAAATTTTTAAATTAATTGGCCTACTATAGATTTGTTTATCACCCTTGTGCTTATTTATTTATATATTCTTAACTTTATGTACCCCAAAAATAGGAATGTTATCCAATTTAAGGTTAAACAATAGTCAAACTAATTTAATTCTTAAATATAAATCTAAACCAAATCAATATTTTGAAATGACTGATATAGGCATGCTTCATCATTTTCCAAGAATGGTTGTATTTCAAGACAAAAAATCCATTTTAGTATCTCAATCCTAGTATGTACATATATTTATTAAATTTAATATGTTTGATTATAAGCCTATTTCTAGAACAATTAAAGTTGATGTTAAGCTTGATCCAAAACCTAATGCAATAAATTTTATCTTACTTTATATAGGTACTTAGTTGGAAGTTTTATTTATTTAACTATTATGTGACCATATATTTAATATGATGCTACTTTTAGATTCATGTAAGATCTATATCTGGATCATTGAAAATTAGCAAAAATAATTCTTCAGTATATCAAGGGAAATGTTAATTTTGATTTATATTATTCTTCTATTAATAATGCTAGTTTATATCATTATTATGACTGTTGACCATGATGGTGATGTTATAGATCATAAATCTACTTCTATATATGTGTTTAATTTTGGTGTAGGTACTATTAGTTGGAGAAATAAAAAGTACCTATTATTTCTATCTTTTCTACAAAAACAAATTATAAAAGTGATATTGAAGATGATAAAGAAGAAATGTGAATGCAAAAGTTGTTAGAAGAACTCCATATGGGTGTCTCTCATAGTAAATCTCTTCTTTATGATAGTAAATGTTGTATAGTGTTGATAAAAATTATAGTTTAGCACCAAATAATGAATCATATTGAATTTCATGTGCATTTTATCTTTAAAAAGTCCTCAATGGTGATATTGATCTATATTATTGTCCTAAAAATAATCAAGTGGAAAATATCTTCACAAAATCACTATGTACTTCAAAATTTTAAAAATTTAGAACAATGTTGGGCCTCTTAGAAATGCCATTGAGGGGGAGTGTGTATGACACATCACCTCCTAATGACCATATGTTATTTTTCATCTCTATACATATTATATATTATACAATCATTGTAAAAATCCATCCCATGTGATTTTCTTGTACACTTCATCTTATGTGAATTTACAATGTACCCAATAATCAATCATGTTTTTTAATGGAGTTCTTTATGTTATAAAAGGCTTCAAATGATTGAAATATTATCCAAGATAAAATATTTTATATAGTCCCACTAACATTCTAGCCATAATCACACTATGTGGTTTATGTATTTTAATTCTTTCTATATAAAAAGGTGATCTTGACATGATGAAGATGTTTAAATCTTTTAAGTGTTAAATATTTACCTAAACTCATTATGGATGGTTTATGGATGGTAATTCTATTTTTATAAAATAATGACTATGGAATGTATCCCCATAAAAATTTAAAGGGGAGTGAGAACAATAATATTTATGGGGTTACATTGTGGTCAACATTATTCCATAAATCAAATAAATAATATATTTATTATTTACACACAACCAACTATTTAAAAGTTGGTTTTGAAAGTAATAAATTATTATTGTTAATTTAAAGGGGTGGTTTAGTTGGTTGTAACTATCCATAACCCTTACAAACATGTTTTAACCTTTGGTGAAATATTAATTTTTTCTTATCACAACATTGTGATTTATGGGAGTGGTGTTCTTTGAATTTTATGTGAAGAAGTGAGGTGAAGAAGTAATTTACTAGACCTGTAAATGTTTCTCAAATAATGGAATAATCTTTGTGGGTTTTTTTTTACCTCATTGAGGTTTTCCCACATAAAAACTATGTAATGTGCCATATCTTTGTTTCCTACATTATTTAATTATTATTACCTGTTATGTAATTAGTTAATTAATTTATTTACTTATCATTCATATTAAAACAAATATTATATTCCTTTTGATATTTATTCTAACAAATATCCTTGTCTGTATATGAAAATTTTTGATAGGAAAATGTCTTTTCTATGGATAATTAGTGACATATAAATCAATAAAATCCAATTTCAACAAATCTATAATAGAGAGGGAAGAAAATGAAAGGGAGTAATTGTAATGGAGAGTGATGATAGGTTTTTGGTAATTTGGTAAGAGTATCAATTATGATCATGTGGCTAGTTACAGTTAGGATTTATCATTCCCTACACATGCCTTTCAGGAATTTTTCTGTCACTTGAAATATTCCATTTTCCTCTACTTCATAGGCTTGGTGTTTATCATAAGTGACTTTATGGATTAGATAAGGAATACATTGACATGTGGCTCAAATCACATGTAATATAACTAAAGTCAAGCTCACCTTGTCCCATTGATATTGACTCTCCAACTGATACATTTAATTTTACATTCAAATTCCATTGATTTCAATCAAACATGTGGTAATTGAATTTCCTTGTAGTGATGTATTAAATATATGTTTAATATTGATGTTGTAAATTATGTATTAGATAAAAAATTTTGTTGTTAGATTATTTGTAAGTATGGTGTGAATTTACTTAAAGTGGAAAATTGATATATTCGAGTTAAGTATTAGTTTATGACCCTTCAATGTATTTATATATAACATGTTTTTTAATATGTTTGATTATTTTTTAGTATATGGTAAATTTAATATTAATAAGGTCAAAGTTATAATAATATCCTTTGGATATATTAGAAAGTTGAGTCAAATCTAATAGTCAATTCATTGTGTCTTTATCGAGTCAACCATCTATTTGTGTCATTCATAGGTCATCTCATAGATGTATTTTTAGGATAACCTAATGTGTAAATTTTTGGGGAGTTAATATAATTAAGCTTCAAATTCTAATCAATTAATTAACAACATATTGGAAGATGGAGGCAATAAAGGTTAGAGGTTATGTAGTTACCTCTCATTAGCTAGTAACGATGAGGTCACATGATGTTGTCGAGGAATTATTTTCAATTTTTTAAATTTTGTTTTGTGTCATGTGATAAAATAAATACTTTATTATGAAATTAAAAAAAAAAACTCATATTTTAGAATAATCTCACTTTTTGAGGGTAGGAAAATATTTCAAGTTAAAATAAGCATGGATTATTGTCTAGATAGTTCAAGAGTTTCTAAATCTTATAAATTTAGATTTCAAGAGTTTGGGGAAAGGGTTTTGGAAACTCAAAAATTCAACTTAGGAGATAAATCTTTATGAAGGTTACAAGATAACTTGATGGATTTTTACTTGGTCTAATATTTTTTTTCAAATAGAGGATTTCAAATAGTTTGATGGTATCTGCCATCTTCACACTACGGGGGGGGGGGGGGGGGGGGGATGTTATGAATTAGTGCTCAATTGGAATATTTGTGTGAGTTATTAATATTTTTTTGAGATATGTGAAGTAATAAAATATTTATAATATAAGTTGTATATGATAATAAAGGGAGTGTTTTTAAGGATTGTGTTACGAGTTGTTAAAACAACTTGTTTATGTTAAGTAGAATAGTTGTTGGAGAAAGAATAGGTATCATATTATATAAGATATGAATAGACTATATATTTTGTATAATATTTATGAATAATAATTAATATGTTACTATATTTATTTTTATCTAAATATCTGATCAAATATTTAGTGGACTAACTGAGAGTCACCTATTGAGACCCTCTTCCACTAGTATAAACCTTGGCTTGGTTATCAGTTACTCTCTCCTCAAAACATTCAAGTGGATTATTTTAATAATTGATATAAAATTAAATATTTTATATTTACATGGTGGTGAAGTTTTGAAAAAATTAAGTCTTCTACATCAACATAGGGGTGAAGGTTCGACATAGTATGTAGAGCATTTTTTAGCCCAAACATGCCCATTCCCTTTGGTGCATCTTGCATCAAGGAATTATTATTGGAAGTAGAATTATCCTTTTGGGTGTGGATAATCCTTTATACACTTTATTTCATCACCTTGAGTCACCAAAATCATATTTTTAGCATTTGTATGTAGGCTCAATTGGCTTGGAGGTGGATACATACACTTTTTTAGTCATTTCACCTAGAATTATTCTCCTAGAAAATGGTTCTTATATGGTATTTTACCATGTTACTTAAAAAATAAAATAAAATTTAGCATATATATATCATTTTAAAATTGTATAAAGAAATTAACAATACTCTTTTTAACCATTTAGCTCTAGATGGTTATTTTTAATTACTAGTAAAGTGCAAGTGATCTTAGATGTCATGCTATAGATTAAAGTACAAGAAGATAAGGTATGACTAAAGGTTGAACACCTCTTCAATTTGTTGAACCATTTTGGAAGTACCCCATGTGTAGTTAATTGGGTCCCCTAAGTGTCCCCATCGATGATCACCTTCTAAAGGTCATGGCCTTAGAGTCCATAGTATGAATTGTTCATGTAAAAAGTGTTGAAGTGGCTCACCATGTTTATAGTGACCCACATCAATGAAAAAATATCATGGTGGAAGATATGCATTACTAGACATTGGTGGGTGGGAAGAATCCATAGTAAAAAAATGTGTCCTTATTTGACTTTAGTTATTTACCTACCTAGGAAAAACCCAATAAATAAAGAAAATAAGGAAAATAATAATGATGGGTGGGAGCTAATACATGATATAATATATCCACATCTTGGTAATGGCTTCAGTTGGAGTGTATATTATGATGACCCTCCACCTCTATCAATTTTATTGATTGATCCCATTACATATTTCTTGTGATTTGTTTCCTAGTTCCCCTAGGGCCATTTATCATATTTTTAAGGATTTGTTCAAACTTTTTTCAATTGAAAATATAATATTTTAAGATTTTTAAAGTTAAAATTATAGCTTATATCGATCGATTGATTTTAAACATTGGAGTGTGTCACCATACCACTCATTTTTTGGTAAAATTAACAACATATTATATATTATTAATAGAAAACACTTTTCAATAAAAAAATATCTAACCTAGTTTACCCATAGCGCATTATGGATTTTAATGCTAACAAAAATTGTTCTATCTAATTTATGCCAAATAATATTTTTTGCCACAATATACTTAATTTTCACAAGGATTTCATTCTTTCTTTGAAAATTAATTATCTAAAAAACTTATGTTTTTATTCTTATAGATAAATTATGTTGATTAAAAGACAAAAACTAGCTTATTTTTTCCTCATCCCTTCATGCTCTCATATGCCCACTTTTATGATGTTTATGAATTCAAAATTTACATAAAAATACTAAATAAACTATTCATAAAGAGGTCTTCTCACCTCTTTCAAAATTTAATTTTGTCTTATTTTTTATTTATTACCTTTTTTGAGCACTTACTTGTGTACTTATTAATCATGTAAACTTTTTTGTTTGGGTCTTGTGAGTTATATAGATATTCAAATCTCTATCTTTAATTACTTTCCCACAATAATTTGAGCAAGTATACACTTAATCAATAACTCCTTCAGCTAAAATTACACTATTAGGGGTCTCCATTCCATCAAAGTCACTTGAAGATCAAACCTAACCCTCTTCACATTGATGTCTTTAGGAGTTTTTACATAAGTGGATAACATTACAAGCCATCATCCTCACCAATCAGACTACAACCATTTTGATATATATTATGTAATTTATCTTTTATATATTTCATTTCTTAATCAATTTTGTTTTTGTTTTTATTTAATACTTATTCCATTCATTTATCATTTTATTATTTATTAATTAATTTATTGATTTATTTGTTTTAATGTTAGAGGTGTTTTCATGGGGAAGAAATAAGCATTTTTCATCTAAACATTAATTAATTAGTAAACCATGTCTAAATAATTCTAAATAAATTTGTTAATATGGTAATGGACTATTTAGATTAAATTAAACATAGAATCATTTAAACCAACCATCCAATTTCAACCTGTTACTCCCTCCTTGAGGTAACACCAATTTTATTAATTTTTTAAACCTTTTATAGCATGACATGTATTCTATTCTCTGTGAAATGTATTGAAGTTTTTTTGTCTGATGATCAAATTGCCATCCACCATGAAATCAATGAGAGCATCATAGAGTGTGGTATTGCTCCTATAAGTCACTTCCTTCAAGAATGGAATAATACCAACTTGGGAAAAAATTGATGGTTGGGGTGGGTTCAAATCTTAGTGGCACATTGTATAAAGACTATATACACTTATTTCATGTGATTTCATTGTGGAGCTGTAACACTCATGGAGTTGATCTCCAATTATAAAAAATACACAAATTCAAATTTAGCTTCTCTATAAAATTATTCTAATTTACTTTATTTTGGGCTCAATATAGGACATAAGGAATCCTTAACTGTAGTCACATGTCGAATGATAAACATGATAATGACACATATTAGAAACAAATGACCATGGAAGAGGTGGAAATAAACTTACTCATCATCTAACTCCCAAATTTATTCTACTCCAATAAATTCATTTAATAATCTATATTAGTCTGATATCTAACAATACTTTATTTGTAAAATTATAAATTTAGCACATTTTAATGAAAAACCCAATGATATAATATACAATAAATTATATTTAATATATTATTTAGTTAAAATTATATTATATGTAGTAAATATTTAATATTATATAATAATATATTACTAATATTAATTATAATCTATAAATATAAACTTTTATAATATAATATATTTTTTTTGATAAATAATTTAGGGTTTAAGGTCCCTCACCCAAAATAAGGATTGATCCAAAACATCACCCATTTGCCTCAGATGAAATCCATGAGGGAACAATAATAGCCAAACGTAGATAAACTAACACAAACCCACCAAAGGGAGAATAAATAACCCCAAGTAATATAAAAATAAGCCTAGGATTACAAAAAACTAATTCAATATGGAAATTAACAAAAAACCATTACACAAAAAGCACCACAAAGCATGGAACAAAACAAAGAATAAGAGATATTAAGGGGAAAACCCATATTACATCCCCTAAACCTAAGTTGATGACTATCTAGCATCCATCATGTCCATTGTACTTTCTCCTTCCTAGCTAGATCAACATGTTCATCTACCTCAATAACTACCCAAACTTAAGGCCCTCAGAACAAAGTCAAAGTGCATGCACATAGCCATAAAAGGCACCTGCCTAAGAGGAACATCACCCCTATAATCACTCTAGGATGACATTATATGGGGTGACATTTTTTGTCCACCCCCATAAATATTATTCATCAAATTAACTTCATCATGAACCTAAGATGAACATTGTAGTCCCAAAATGCTAGAGAAAGGGGAGAGGAGCCCACAAAGAAGTGACATCTAGATGAGCCACTAATATTAAAACTAGTGTAGGAGATAAAATGAGACCATGTAGATTGTACATGAAGGCCAAAGCTAAGAAAATATGCTCTTCAAGCTCATGGAATATCAAGACAATAACTAACCTAAAATTTTTCACCCCCTAGAGAGGCATGGAGGTCTATCTCTTAGATATGAAATCATTAATGGCCTAAGTCCAACCAACCATATAATGAGACTTAATCAATTTTACACCACTCCCTTGACCAAAGCATTGTCATACACCACCAAGAAGAAATTGGTAATGAAAAAAGAGGAAATATTTGAATTTACCTCAACATGAAAGGGGGTCTCAAGGAACACCATTCCAATTATTTTATTGATTGCATCCAAAAATTTCCCTAACTAGATATGGAATAATTTATTGATTCTAGTCTCACTCACACTCCCCTTGAGAACCATATCCATATTTTCCACACTAAACCTAATTAAAGTCTCATTGATGATAAGTTGTGTGGTGTGCTCCATTTATGAACCAAGCTTAGCTCCTTAAAATGATACTAATGATGAAATTTGAAATGAAAGTTTAACCAATGAAGGGACCAAAACTAAATAAAAACACACTTCACCCCATACCATTGATGCATGTGGCAACCTAAACATCAAGGGAAAACATTTCATGAAATGATTACATTAAAACCATTTCCAAAATCATAATCATTTAAATAAAGATATTAAAAGGACTTGAATAGTATGTGATAGATGGGGGGCATTTATCCATGTTTTAAAAAAATTATCAATGATTAACTCCTCAACTTGAGAGATGCCTTAATTGGCCAATAAATCTACACAAAAATTCACCTGTCTATAGCAGTGTAAAGCCTCCCAGGGGGAAAATAATTCAAGGTATCCCATGAATTTCCAAGGATATTATTAATGTGCCAAGAACATGCCCTCATATTTTAGAAGGCCTAGATCAGAACCAAGGAATCACCTTTAAAGATCACATTCTCAATGCCACATTGATCAACTAACTCCACCCCTAAGGCAAGGGATTGAGCCTTATCTTCATTATTAGTCCTATAAATCAATTTGAGTGAAGTGACTAAAATTAGAGACCCTACATAGTCTCTAATGACACACTCTACTCTAGAGGTAGTAGGATTACCTCATGCAACCCCATCAAAATTGAGCTTGAAGAAGCCTGAGAAAGGAGGAATCCAAACTAAATTAGCTTTCTTCTAAGACATTTTATTATAAATTTTGGACCCATTAAAGAGGATTATAATAAAATATATTATTAATAATATAAATATATTAATAGTTTATATAATATAATAATATATAATATATTATAATATTCTAAAAATAACTAGTATACTAATAAAAGTATAGATATATAATTAAGATTATATATTTTTTATCCAAGAAAAAAATCATAAATTGATTTTAAATAAAAATATGAAATTACATTCACACATGCTACCAAGAGAATTCCAAAGGAAAAAACCCAAATAAATAAAGTAGATAAATACAAAAATAAGGAAAATATGAAAACCTAGAAGTTCCCACCACAATGAATGTGTGATGCACAATGAAAGAGCCAAAAAAATAGTAACATAATAAAGTGCACAAACTTGGGCATCAAACCCAATAAAAGATCATGTTTTAACCTTTCAAGGGTTTTATGGAGTTTAATCCCTAAGTTGTTAAAGAGCTAAGTATAGTAAATCAGGGTAGAAATATGCAATAAATACAACCACTTATATGTAATAGAATTGACTTTATTTTACCTTTCTAAAAATAATAATAAATAAATTAAATAAGAACTTAGCTGGAAAATGACTGAAACAAGAGATATAGAGGTTAAAAACTAAGATAGAGACTAGTCTAAGTGTCACAAATAGGATCTAGGTGTTAAAACACCTAATAAATAATATAGCCCTAATTGTATGGTAGTGCTATGTGGCACTAGTGTACCTATTTTGGTGGTAGTGTCCTATATGTATAACTATTATAATATTTTAGGTGTACCTATGTCTAGGTATATCAATATTGTTCTTAAGTGTACAAGTTTTGGATCTATGTATATGACCTATTTTGATAGATTTTATGTGTAAACACTAATCTTCCATGTTGACAGGTCATCTAGTTGATATAATTAATAAAGTGTGTTGTTAGTAGGGTAGGATATACATCCTCAAAACCTCACTATGATGAGAATTTCCTACATACCAATACCCTGAAGAGGGATCAAGCTCAATGTATTTCTCCCCACCTAAGTGTTGGTACAAATGTAAGTAAAGATAGTATGATTATTGACTTGAGTGCTTTGAATGTGCTTGAGACTAGAAATATGAGTAATCTAAGATTAGGAATGTTGTAGATGGTTGTATATAGAAGTAGTGATTAATAGGTATTGATAACCTTAATTGTGCAAAACTTGTTCTGAGTTTATATGTGTAATTTACATCTAATTTCCATCTACTAGTTAAAGGGATAAAAGTCATGTATATATTTTTATAGTGTTTTTGTGGGTGTTAAAATAGGTGTATGATGACCCTAGGTGGTCTTAAATTTTAAAAAATATCACCATAGTTAATAAAAAGAGGGAAAGGATAGTAGCACAAAAATTAGGACACTAGTACCATGTGGCACTACTGTCCCTATTATGGTGCTAGTGTCCAAGTGGTAGAACTTAAAGTACAAAAGGCTAGTCATCAAAATGAGGGTCTAGGACTATTTTAAGGATGTATATGGATGATTTTGGACTACACAAAGGATGGATAAGTGTAAAAATAGACCCTAAGATAGGTCTAGGGATAAAGTAGGGATGGATGGTCTCAAGTAGCACTCTTAGCACTCAAGTGTCATTTTTAGGTGATTACAGATCCAAACCCTAGTATAAGAAACTAAAATAACACTAGCCTCAAAGTAAAATAACATCAATTTTATATCACAAAAATTATTATTTAGAGTAATTTCCCCCTCAATAGTTTTAAAATGAACCCCTCTATTTGCCTCTAATAATAATCCTTCAAGAGAGAGTCAACCACAATATTAGTTTCCCTAAGAACATGTTGAAAGATAATATTGGAAAATAATTGTAACATCCTGTTAATATGATTAAGTAGAGATAATAATGTCAAATTTTCATTTCTATAAACCCATTTAACCACTTAATAACAAACTTATATTTACAAAAAACTTATAACTTTTCCACCCATTTATTCACTTTCAAATGTAGAAAAAGATTTATGGCCATTAACTCAACAAAATGATTAGTTCCTCCTCCAAGCCCTACTTGAAACTTGATGAAATGCAAAGACTAAAGGAAAATTATTGAACCTACCCCAAACATAGGTGGTATTCCTTGGATAGAACCATAAAATTATCCCCATGCACTAGAATTATGAATAGGAGGATGAAACAATTGTCTAAGAATCTTAGTCTTATGTCGATGCTTGTAGTGTTCAATTATAGTAAAAATTTGTGAGGAACATTGAAAATTAGGGGTTAGACTATCAATAAAATTATAAGCATTCCTAGATATCCAAATGACATAAGACATAATCAATATAAAGGACCTAAAACCCCTTAGTTCACTCTTCATATACCACTTCTTGAAGAACTCATCTACACATGTCCCATGCCAACCGTCCTTAATGCCTGTCAACTTTTCCATATCAGACCAAACTTTAATTATATATAAAAATATGACATATAAATGATTTATGGTATCATCTTCCATTTTGTAAAAAGAAAATTGAAAAATTGTTGTCACTTGGATTTTCACCCTTTGAGGAGATGCCTAAGCTCTACTCATCAAAGTGGCACAATGGAAACACCTCTAGGCTTGTGGGTAGCCTAAGTATGAGGTGAATATTTTGATAGGGATAGCTCCCTTGATGTACCACTTTGGATCACAACTACACTTAACATTTTGGGGGAAAAGGGAGAGAGATAATTGAAATCAAACTAACCTAAGAGAGGTGATACATAAAAATAGATTATGACTTCCAACTAGTAACATGTTACATATGAAATCAAAGGACAAACTAAACATACACTTTTCCAATCTACATCTTCCCATATCAATGTTACATTATGAGGTTATAGATGAATGTGTAAAGATATGAGGACTAAGAGGCCTTGAATGGCACTAATTAATAGACTAACTCACTCAATCTTTGACATTTCCTATAACACTTCACATGCCCTACAAGAAGAAGCTTTCCAACTATAAATAGGATGCAAGAATAAGACAACATGCTAAGGAATCCATAGTATTCACTAAACAAGATCCAAAATTCAAGTAAAACACACTAATAATAGTCATCAATAGGTAAAAATTAGTAGTATTATTGATAAAATGGTATGAAAATGAGCAAGGATTTTCCATACTTAGGTGGAGTATAAAGTACAATGGCCAAAATGGCTAGTTCTTATAGAACTTGAGAGAGAGAGAAGAAGAGATAAATTCAAGGGTCACAAGGAAAATTATAAATATAATAGAATCAATTAATTTTGCATGGTAATATGATATGGGATGAACCATGTAAGGTCAGGAATCCCAAGTGTCCATACAAGTCATCAAACTCTTGAAAAGTGGCATAAAACTCTTAAATTGGCTTAAAAAACTACCTTCATAATTTGGACCTATTTAAACATCCCATAACTAATTAAGGATAGGTCTGATGATTGGAAATAAGGTGAAGGATATAATACATGCCACTCCATGTATTGGTTGTAGGCCTAAACATCTAGAACCTTCCCAAAATAAGGTATCACCATTTGTAGTCCAAAAAAATCCTCTTCCATTCACCTTGCAAATTTATCCTTGAATTTGGATTCAATTTCTCATGAAAATTCATGTGAGGGAGTGGATGGAAAGTTTCAATACCCTCTATGTCTTTATAATCATTAGGCACAGTTTAAAAGCACCCCACTTAAATTTTTCCACCCTTCTCACTAGTTTGTCTACTATGCTAGTTTTGACTGGTTGAGATGATATCTCCTATTAAGGAAATTATGAGTTTTTTTTAGGAAATTAAATTAACATAGGTAGTTATCCCAAGTCTTAATATTTTTTCTAAAGTTGTTTTCATCTTAAGACTCCTCCTAGAACCTGTACAATGCATAAAATTGTCAAGAAAATCTTATTTTATACCTTGTTCATACAAGTCTGTACAACAAAAAAGCATGGAGAGTATTTTTATGGATTCCTCTAAAATTTAAAACTTTCATGAGAAAAATATTCTATTATAATATCTATCCAACTTCATTTCTCTAATCAGGTCCTAATTTAGGGTTTGTAAGGGTTTTATGCTTGTTTTGATTTTTAAGCTTTGTTCATAAATCTCTGACATCCAAATTGCAAAAAAAATCCAAAAAAATTATCTTTATGGACCCTATTAACCTACCTAAACTCCATTTGCCTCCATGTAAAACATCAAGAGAGAAATGAGCACTTGAAAACACTTTATTGGTCTTATTTTCTTGTTCCTTATAGGTTTGAGTTGGTTTTGAGTTTAAAAAGGACTTATTTATGATTAATATACATATTAAAAGATTAAAAACACCTTTCATGACCTTATAAACATGTATCAATATGTTGTAACTCATATCCAATGCTAGAAGTGTGACTGACTCTTCATTTGGACACTAGACCTAGCCACACCTAGTATGCTTGTTTACACTTTGAATCCTAACATGAGTTTTTTATGGTTTTATTTTCCTCAAACAGATTAAAAAACATTTTATGTCATCCTAAAATAATTATCCAATCAGTTATAAGTATCACTAAAATCTAGAAGTAAAAATGGCCTACCATTTGGCAATAGGCCTCTTCATGGCCTAACAGACCTGCCTGCAAGTTCAAGATCTTAGACCATTATGATAAAATTACTCCTTTTTTACTTGGTTTATAATTTTTTTTATATATATTTATACTTTATACACCTTATTTAAAAGTTTACATGGATCTTGGATTCATATTTCTACCTTATTCCTCAAACCCTGCCAACTTTGCTCATAAGGGAGTGCCCTCTATCTGAGACAAAATAAAGGGCACTCCCCTACCTAATTAGAAAATATTGAGTATTTTATGGGATTATAAATGTTGTAAGGGTGTTCTCCACAAAGTTTCATCTCTCTCTTATGCCATTTAACCCTCTCCAGTCCTCAAGTTCTAAGATAGACCAGTCAGGCAAGGACTATGTGTATGAAATCTACTCTAGATTATGTTTTGCATGGTTAGAACCCTTTCCCATATTATAAATTAACTATTATAGATACATAAAACTATTAAATCCATGATTAAATTGTTTTTATCTCAAAAAATAACTTCAAATTTCCTAAACCTTATCCTCACACTTGACTGATCAAGACTGAGTATGCCTTTTTGACTGAGTTTTGTGTCTTAGAAAGAGACCTGTAGGTGGTGTTTTATTGTTTGGGATTGAAGGAAGTGTTTATAAGCTTCCATATAATCCCATAGGACAATTTGGTACCTTATTTAATTCATATTTTCATTTGACATGTTATACCTTCATCAAAATCCTCAATTATATTCTTTGTCCACTGTTCTATGCTAGTCAACACACTAAATTATGTTTTGGAGAAAAATGGTTTATTAGTACAAATTTCATATAATAATTGTGATATCCTTCCATTTAGAGTAATTTTAAAAACAATTAATGTTTTTTTGATTCATTTATACTATCCTATATAGGTTTATACCTTTATCAAAACATTCTTTTTGCTCTCTGCCTAGTACACACTATGACCTACTCTTTAGAACCCTCCTTGTAGGTGTTTTTTGTCTACTTTGACTTGATTATGATTATTAGATACTATCCATAAAACCCTAAAGTCACAAAACATTTTTTTATACCTTCACTCACCTTGGATTCCCTAAAACACTACCAAAACACTAATGTTAGCTCACTGTCAGCTGTAGATGGACATTGAGGTTGTTCGTACAGACTGTCTCCACCTTATTTTATGTAATTAGGGTCTTAAAGTGTCACCAATATATATATATATATATATGATGAATATTACATTCCTAAAAACATGTTTTACACCTTCTTCCCTTTCTTGTGATTTACAAGATTGTGTTTTCCTCTTTTAGGCCTAACTGTAGGTGTGTGTAGTAGGTTTAGGATGTAATTTGACCTCTATTTTATCTTCTTAGATCTTTAATATCCTAAAAAAAATTGAGACTCCCCATATCTTTGAACAAAAACAAGAGGTTTTTCAAAAATACCTCCAACCTCACCTTGACTATTTAATGCATCTTCTTCATCTACAGTTATGTATATTGGCTTTAGGTGTTATGTTTGGGTCTCATTTATGATTAGAGTATCTATTTTGTATTAATTTCTCATGAAATAATGTTGGATTGGATGGTTTACCTAAACAAATTTAATACCTCATAAATACCTCAAAACCTTCCTTGTGCTTTCAATGTTTTACAAGTACTCTATTGGTTGTAAATAACATTGACTGATTTTAGTGCTCTAGAGAGAAACTTGAGGGATTAATAAAACCACATTCCTCAACTTGTACACCTCTCTTATTTTTAAACATGATAGGCCTATGTGGGAAATTTAAAAAAATGTGCTTGTAGTCTTTAGAGATCAATTCAACACTATACAAAGACACCCAAAAAAGGGACTGGACCTTTGTTTTGACAATTTTGGTAAATTGTCTAAAAATGTCACAAGTTTGCTCCTAGATCATTTTTGCTTTTATAGTTGCTAAAAAATACTTAAAAATTCTTAAATATGATGACCAAGCATTTTTTGACTCTTCAAACATTAGATAATGTTAAAACACATTTTTCATGCTCCTCCAACTGATGGTAGGCCATACAACTACTGTAGATGGCTATTTTGTGCATTTACTTGCTCTCTTGGATCTTGAAGTGGATCTTTGGAGTTTTATTTATAATTTAAGATGAATTAAAGACATATATGTGAAATAATACATCACTTCACTTCCTTTAGGAACCATAACACAAAATAAAACCCTAGCAATTAGAGGAAATTATTGTAACTCCACTCCACTTCACTCCTTGCAAACTAAGTTAGTTGGATCATAAAATCAACTCCAAATGTGAAAAAAATAATGGATAACATGAGAAAATGGATTCAAAATCCTCTGAAACCAATCTCAACAAGTGAATTGTATAGACTTTCCCAAATAAGAGTAAAACCTATAGGATGTATAGATTAACAAGCAAAAAAGTATAGTCAACTTCATGAGAATGGTTCATGAAGCACAGGCCACCATTATTCAAAATATTGTAATGAAAATTAAGGTATATGATTTTAATACAACCTCCCAAAATCATTTGACCTGAACCTCTTGAGCTATCTGTACTAAGCACAAACCTGAAGGTCGCTTTTATATATTTAGGAAATCAAAGATGGAATAGAATGGTTTTGGATTATAAATGAAGCTTATATAGAATGTAAATAATTTATATTATTTTTAGGAATATTAATATGCCTTTCATGATATTTTACCATGTGGCACACTTCCCCATGTGTGTTACAAGTGCCATTTACTCTCTTTTTCAATTATTTCTTAAATTTTAATTAAATAACTTATAAGATTCTAATGTAACTGATATCCCTGATATGTAAACTAACTTATTGATGCTTGGAAAGAAAAATGGATGTCTATACACCTTGGAAAACATGCCACTTTCATTTATGACCTTGAAAAACCTATTAAAATGACCCAAAATGACAAATTGACTAATATGACTAAGACCAAGGCTAAGATGACATTAAATGACATAAAATAACATATAATACACCCCATGAAAATATATAAGACCCCATAAAACATATAAAACTCATGTTTTTACCTATATGGGTCCCAATTACACCTAAAAGTCAAATTTGGTTTTAAAATGGTGACTCATAGGGGTAGTATGCCTACTATACTAACTAGACCAATAGCCTTATCAGTCCATTAGGTTTAAGAGTCAAATAAATTTTGAGACAAATAAGAAGGATTTGAATATTTACTATAATATTTGATCAATACAAGACCAATGACTACCTGTAGTCATACTAAAATGCAATTTGTACAACTTGAGCATGACTTGTGACACCCAAACCATAGGTCTTTCCTACTTGCTTACATAACCCACTTAGGCATATTTTCACTATTTCCCAATCATCCAAAGCCTTCTAGATTTAGCCCTTGATATCTTGAACTCCTCTCCTAGGAAAATATATATCCCCTAGGGTCCCTTTCCTCCTAGATAATAGCACCATAAGTTGGACTATAGCACTGGGACCCAGGGTGTCTACTTTCCAATGTTGTTGTCCAAGTCCATAATAGCCTTGAATAGTTAGATTCTTTTGAATCCTTATATTTTCCCTTGTTATCCTAATGCAAGTTCATCTAACCTAGGATAACTAGTTTCCCTATAAAATCCCATTCAAATTTCATTTATAAGGGTTAGCAATCATTCAAAAGGCACATGCTAGAAATATACTAAAGCACACTCAAGCAAATCTTCCTATTCTCTACAAACAACCAAACACTATTATTTTTAACCAATCTAAGCTCCTACACCAATCCCAAGTCATCTCAAGCTTGAAAAAATTCACATACACTTGCATTTCATACATAGGATTTCACAATACACATTTAAATTAGGAGAACTACATTGGCCCTGATCCCTCTTCAGATTATTGGTATGTAGGCAACATGCCCACACACATGGTGTGATCACATGTTTATTACATATTACACACTAACCCATTTTTATAGTTAGATTTGAGATCACCTATAAATCATGAAGAGGAAATAGGATCCTCAAAGACAAAATCAATTACACATGGAGCTTCGTGAACAACCAAGACTTGATATTTTAGGCACAGGGTCTCTCAAAGAAAACAAATAGAACTAAAAAACTCAGAAACTAAGAAATAAAACACCAAAAATTGGACTACAGTGATATAACTCTAGGTGTCCCATTTTTGGTACTCCTATCTAAGTATAAAATATACTTCTAGATCATATTTCTAAAAGTTTGCCCAACAAGATCAGTAATTTACAGCCTCTATTTCCTCTGGCTTAACCCAAAATTAGGTAAGTTTTACTCTCTATCCCTTTGTTTGTTATTTTTAGAAATCAATTACGCACTTCTAGATTCAATAAACTAGGAGGTTAATTAAGACACATTTTATTTTCTAATTTTCCCCTTAATCTAGACCCCTTTACTATTTAAGAAATTAAACCTATAGTTTCCCAAATTTAGTAAAACATTTGGTGAACCTGATTTACTTTAAATTTTTGCACAAAAACCCTAGAAACTCTAGGGATAATTATTATTATTTTTTTCAATATTTTTATGATTTTTATTGAAATAAAAAATAAGAAAACTATAAATTAATTGAAATATTTTCAATAATTCACAAAAACCATAGTTTGCACATACTAGGTCCTATTTGCATACAAACACTTTCAACCCACTACGAAAAATATATTGTGAATTTTATAAATATTTTTAGATTTTTTCTAAATTTTTAAAGCTCAATTATACAAATTTATAACAAAAATTTCGAATTATTACATTAATTTTGAAAAAAAACATTTTAAATCCCTAGTTGCATCAACTAAATCCCAGTAATTTTCCACTTATTTTTTGTAAATTTTGACTGGATATTAAAATCAGAAAATCACTTCAAATTTCAAAAAAATCATAGTAAATTATAGAAAATTTATTGGTCTCAAAACCCTAGTTACATACACTAGGTCCCATTGCTTCCTAAGCTATCACCTTACATATAAGCTTCAAACTTGCATAAAATAACAATGGATTTCACTTATTTACACATGTTTCTTACATTTTTGGCAAATAATAAAGAGGCCATTACTGGTCCTATCATGTACATGAATGATGAATTCTATCATATGTTAGTACAAAGTTTCATTCTTTGCATTTCATGCTTAATTTTAATAATATGGGATGATATTACAAAATTCATTGTCAAACATGCACAAGATTCCAAAATTCTTTTTGCCTATTCTCTTTCATTCATATGGAACAATTACCAACTACATTTGGCTAAATGCATTCAAAATACCATGTTTCATATCAAAATTTTATTTCTTTATGAAAAAATTCATGTTCTCTATCCTTTGATTTCTATTCCTCATAGCACATGCCGGAGTTTCTTATACATTCATGTTCTCTATCACTTGATTTCTATCTATCATGTGGAATGTTATTTATAAACATATTGATATACATGGTTTCTACTTAGATGTGTCTAACTCTTTGGCTACTTTTAAGTAGCTCCCTATCACTACTAGACACAAAAAAACACTAATGGTTATATCTATCCCTCCTCTCTTCAAACTTGGTTCATCTAGATTTTATCCTACACCTACTACGAGATCTATGCCTATAGTAGATTATGAAATACATGTTTTCACCCAAGTCTATGAAGATAGGTAGGTTTATTACACCTATGGTGATAACTTTGTCACTTAGATTCATACCCCTTCTGATCTAGTTTCAGCTCATCCACCTATTACAGTTCTTCCTCCAGTCTAGATTCAACCATAGTTGAGACCTTCATCACTAGCATAGAGAGTTCATACACCTACATAGCTTTAGGATTCTAGATAGATTTTAGCTACCATATTCATGCCTAGGGTAGTTTCATTGATAGCTCATGCATCTACACATAGAGCACATGTTCAGAGAGCTTATCCTACTACCAGATGGGTCCCTAAAATTGATACAGTTGCATCCACTTCTCAAAGTTACAAAAGGACCCCACAATTGGTTTCCACTATAGACATTTAAGAGAATTTACAACATATACAACTTTCATAACCACAATCTCAATGTTTCCATCATGTTTCATGATCATGCACAATCCTTCTTCTTGATACATGACAACATGATAGGGAGTCTCCCATGAGACTCATCAATTAGTATCATTTATTGGCAATATTACTTGTACATAGTATCCTTTTGCTTGATTGTACATAGTTCCTTTTCAATTTATTATATATAGTCTCTTTTGATTGATTGTACATAGTTTAAATATTTCAAAAATATAAAAACATGTTAATTGTATGCATCATCTATGTTTTACATTGCTAACCATTATGCTAGACTTACATTATGTTTTTATATGATATTGTTTACTGATTTATCTATATTATCATTCTTCACTTGATCTTCTCTGAGTGTGTATTGTACATATAGATCTTTGATTACTTCACTCCACCCACTGAGGGGGCATCATACTTCTACATTCTAGCTACATATCAATACATCTACCCACTAGGGACATACTCTACATGATTACACAATCTAGGTTATGTAATTCTTACACTACACACTCTAGACATCTTGTCATAGTACAATATTTACTTGCTTACAAAGATAACACATTTACATCCATTAGCATATATCACACTTCTATATTTCATAGCATATGCATTAGTCTTGTATTACATATCTTTTATACTCTTGCTTCTTGATTTCCATAGTTAGATGCATGTTTATATTTACAGTACTTTGCATGCTTCCACTCTTCACTTTGATTAGATAGATGTGTTTGTATTTTCTAGTTCATGTTTGCTTCTTGCCTACATTTATAGACATTTGTTAATGTCTTTTATTCCTATCTATATGTGTGCCTTTGGACACTTGCCAATGTCCTTTATATATGCCTTTCATGTGCTTGTGTCCCTTGTACCAATCTTTGCTTATTCCCATTCTGTGTGTATGTGGCATTTGAACATGCCTTTTATGCCTTGTGTGCTTATTTGGCCCCTTGGCCACCCTCACATGTTTCTTACTTCTCACTTTGTATGCTTATTACTTGATTACTTATCTTTATGTGCAATGACATGATTCCAATCATGCATTTACCTTGCTTCTTGGATTATATGATGGATATCATGCTCCATCCCTCCATGCCACTAACAACTAACATTTTTAATTACACTTTGCTCTAATGCACATGATATTACATTATTATATCTAACTAGGCATACCCCTATGGATCTAACAATCTCTCTACAAATTTTGTTATATCTTGAGATAATGTATATCAATGTTATATCAAATGTTTTCATAGCTTAACACACTTTTAAGGCTTCTTCTTTTGAGGGCAGCCAATATAGGGTATTCATTACTACCCTCAGAAGAGGGGGAAAAAAATAGGGGTTTTGTCATAGAGATAAAAGTTCCTAACAATCAAAAAAGTAGTTTCAAAATAGTACTGTCTAGAATCCAGAACTCAACATAGGCAAACCAGACCAGGCAGACAACAAAGATTATAGATTTGTCATTAGTTATGGCTCTAAAACATAACACCAAAAATGGGAATACAATGTTGGAACCCAAAGTTTCCTATTTCCAATGTTGTTATCCAAACAATAGAATATTTATTTTTTCTAGAATCAGGTAGAGAGGTGAGTTCAGTCGCAGTTTTGTCAGTACATTTCAATCTAAAAATCAGAAATTTTTACCACTTATTTTACTCAAAGAATCTAGATACAAGGGGCATCATGCATGGAATGAGGGTTTATATTTTTAGTTTATACATGGTAGTTGATACATTTTTTAGTTTAGAATTTATGTTATAAACACCAATTATTAGGGGTAATGTGTGTGACACATGGGCTTATCTATTTCATAGTTTATTTCATTTTCTTACACATTCCCAATAGTTGCGTGCCTTACTCCATATATAGGTGGTTAGAATCACATTCAAGTAAAATTTCATACAAGTTTGATTCCCATGTACTTGAGTGGATTCCTAAGCCTTGATTCTAGTTTTAGGAGGGGCTTCTATACAATTCCAATCTCTTTCTTTCGAAGTGGCTAATAGTGGCCTAGTTTCTAGTTTACATTTGGCTATCCATGCCAACATTATTAGATCATAACACATTCAAGGGCTCCATGATCCATCTCATATGACATTCATCTATGCTGGTATTTTCTCATTTAGCTTCACATCATAGGACAATGATGGAGCCAAAGGTCTAGCTAACCTTTGTATTCTTGAGCCACCCATTTAGAGGGATTGGACACATGATACACACATTGATTAGTACATGCATGATTCATTAACTTCACATAGTTGGTGATGATGGAGATAAGGGGACTACATTTTCATTCTTAATCCAAATTCTATGGGATTAAGCACTAAGCTCATTCATCAATATAAATCTTGGTTCAACATACTTCCAGCATCACCTAACACAACCTAGCATCATAACAGGTTTTGTATTGGTTCATGTACTTGATGAGGTGTATTCATTATTTTATCTTGCTTCCTCTCTCTTTACCTAGATTTTTAAAATTTTATTTTAGATATATAGCATATCTAGTAAGAACTTATCTACTTTCACTTTCCTTTTTGTAGACTTACATAGTAAAATGTTCTCTCACTACACACAATCTAACATCACACAACTTCTTAGGATTAGCCACATAGGTCAGTTTAGGTACACTTCTCTTTTTCTCCTTTATCCCAGTATTTAAATTTATTGCATACTTATAATATATGGGTGGAAATTATAGTCATACTAAAATGTAATTTGTACAACTTGAGCATGACTTGTGATGCCCAAACCATAGGTCTCTCCTACTCTCTTACACAACACACTTATGCATGTTTTCACTATTTCCCAGTCATCTAAATCCTTCTAAATTCAGCCCCTATTATCTCAGACTCCTTTCCTATGCATATATCTATCCCTTAGGGTCACTTTCCCCCTAGATAACAACACCATAAGTTGGACTAGATCATTGAAACCTAGGGTGTCCACTTTTCAGTGTTGTTGTCTAAGTCCATAATAGCCTCGAATGATCATATTTTCCCAAATCCTTATCATTTCCCTTATAATCCTAATGTGATTTTATCTAACCCAAGATTACTATTTTCCCTATAAAATCCCATTCAAAGGTCATTTAGAAGGGTTGGCAATCATTCAAAAGGCATAAGATAGAAATATACTAAAGCACACTTAAGCAAATCTTCCTATTCTTTGCATATAGCCAACCACTATTATTTCCATCCTATCCAAGCTCTTACACAAATTATGAGTCATATCAAGCTTTCCAAAATTCACATAGACTTACATTACATACATAATATTACACAATACACATTTAAATTGGGATAACTTCATTGGCCTTGATCCCTCTTCAGAGTATTGGTATGCAGGTAGTGTGCCCACACATGGGGTGTGATCACACATTTAGTGCATAGTACACACTAAAACCTTTTTCTAATTGGATTAGATATCACCTATCAAGAATTAATAGGAATTAGGATCCTTGAAGACAAAATCAATTACACATGAAGCTTCATGAACAATTAGGACTTGATATTTAAGGCATAGGGTCTCCTGGAGTAAATGAACAAAACCTAGAAAGATCAAAAAGCTTAGACACTAAGGACTATAGTGCCAAAACCTAGACTATAGAATTAGACCTTTAAGTGTCCCATTTTTGACACTCTTATCTAGGTATAAAATAAAATTTTGGATCCTATTTTTGATAGTCTACCTAGCCAGATCAGTAATTTCTAGCCTCTGTCTCCTTTGTCTTAGCCTAGAATCAACTAATTTTTACTCTCTATCCCTTTATTTTATATTTTTAGAAATAAATTAAGCACTTCCGAATTAAATAAATCAATATGTTAATTAAGGGACATTTTATTTACTAATTTTCCCCTTAATCAAGACTCTTTACTATTTAGGAATTTAAACCTATAGTTTCCCAAATTTAGTAAAACACTACCTCAACCACACAAAACGTAAGACACACACAAAGCAAAATAAAACACACATGTGCTTCATGAGCACTTATGGAACACACACACCAAATTAAACAAACTAACTCAAACACTAACTAACCTGAGATGAGAACCTCTTGAATCAAAGGGGAAGTTTGAAACTCTTCTTTCTTCATGACATGAAGGAATATATAAGATATTTAGCCTTTTGTCCTTTATTATTGATGCCTCCAATGTTTTCATGATGTTTTCCAACTTTATTGGCATGATATTCATTGAAAACCAAGTAGATTCAAATAGTTTGGCTATAGAAATGAACTCTTATTTCATATAAATAGCCTCAACATTCTCATGTGGCTCTTTAATTTCAACCTCATTCTTGATTTCCATAGGGCTCTCAATAAGATTGGGTTTCTTCTCAGCTACAAGATCTTTTATCTCATCAAGGATATTTGTATACTCTATCCAATATTAATAATTTTCCTCCATGGAAGATTATTTTGTGATATCCCCAACCAATAGGGATATATGAAAGACACAAAACTTTGATACCAAAGCCAAAGCTCTGATACCACTGTGATGTCCCCTTCTAATAGGGATATATGGAAGACACAAAGCTCTGATACCACTGTAATATCCCCTTCTAAACAGGGAATATAGCAACACAAAAAATCTGAACCAAGATATAATCGCTGTTGAATAAATTCAGAAAGATCACAATAATATAATCTCTTAATAACAAATTACAGATTGTATCACTTGTCCTTCTAAATTATTACAATTGCAGTCCTCTAATATGCATATAAATATGAAATACAGTCTTGAAAACCCTGGCTTTGCAAATCTGGAAGTGCAAATTGAGTTTTGGAAAGTCTCAGCCCTTCTGTGTCGACACACAGTCGCCGTCATCAGTCGATATCTCGCCGATGTCAGTCTCTGCCGGTCGGATTCCTACCGACGTCAGTCTTCAGTCGACCGATGTCGGTCACTGAAACCCTCTGTCTGCCAAGGTCGGTTCCTGCACTGATCTGTACGAACCCGTACGGATTCTGTACGGCCACAAATTAAGCACAACTCCCCTATTTTCAACCCCTGATCTGAAGATATATGTCTCTAGCACAGTAGATCTCTAGCTGTATAATTTATTAAATCAAAACATAAAGCAATAAATACCTGGAATATCTGTAATAACTTCTGTGTGAAGTTATCTCTCAACCCTGTAAATTCTGTGATAACTTCTGGATGAAGCTATCTCTCACTTTGGCAATAGATCAGCTGATATTCCACAGCCTCTTAATTGCACACACTGAAGAGGGAACGTTCTCCAATGCAAATGGAATCCTTGAACCCTAGGCTCAGTCTTCATAGAAGAAATTCTCAAAATCAATATCAATATTCAATAGCATAATGAACAATGGCCTCCATGAGAAACCCTTATACCCTCAAAAGATATGCTTGCCCTAATTAGGGTTTCTTAAATTAGAATTAGGGTTTCTAATTAAAAATAGGCTAAATAATTAATATTTGATTAAATCAATCAAATATTAATATCTCCCTCAATACATGTCGGATCCACGAACCGATCGAAGCTAGTGAATCAGGGAGTGATTCTGCACATAACCATGCCACAATAAAGGCGCTCCGCTACATATCAAATATCTCTAAAAAGTAGGAGCTCAAGCCAAATGTGTCTGAAATACCCTGAATGAAAATCAAATGAAGAAATCCTGTGAATCAAAGTCGAGCCAAGCTCCATTATGACCCTCTATCCATCTTATTAGCCTACGAAGGTCGCATAATAGGCTAATCATGAAGTCTGTCAATGTCCTCTAAAAAGGGGACATGACAATCCGCCCCTCCTGAAATTGCTTGTCCCCAAGCAATCTCAGAACAATGAACCACTCGATCCTCCTGGATCCCAAATGTAGTCATGATCTACACTGATGAAAATCAATGCAAACACCTGCAATATCATTAGTAGTAGAACAAAGGGGAATCCAAAATCAAACTGACGGATGCAACTCAACCAATCTCTAAGATCACAAATACCATAGTCAAGAATGCATGAGAAGCAAACTCTCAAAGTATGATAACCCAAGTAGAATGGATAACTCCAACTGCCAATTCCATCTACAAAAGATGGTGCCAATCCATCCCATAACTGATCCCTCTGTAAAGGTGGCACAACGAACAGTACCACACTGTCATATGCGTGAGGAGAATCAATCTGGAGACTCGACTCCACTGGTATCTCCAACTCATCAGAATCAGGTACTCCCAAAACCTGAACATGGGTGTCAACGTCAATAACATGCTCCTCAGCGACCCCTGCAGGAATGTACTCACCACCAACCATCTCAATATATAAATGGACTGGGCCTGGTACCGGTGAAGACTGTAAATGCTCCAACTCTGTAGTCACCTTAGCCAAATGAAATTGTGACTCCTTGAAAGCCAACTGCGTACTCTCAAGAATCTCAGAAGTCACCTCGAGCTGCTGAGTAAGCTCACTCACCTTATCTTCCTTGGCCAATAATGCATCATACGCTGTGCCGCCCCACTCTATAAGATAATCTCTGTCAGTGACCAACTGCATATAGTCCTGTCTCAAAATCTGGATAGCCTCCCATAAAGAGTGGATCTCTGTCAAGGACAAATAATTGCCTCCCTGCTCGATGCTAGTAGGAGAACCCCATCCATAAACTACTAACAACTGACGAGCATCATCAAAATGCTTGCAAGCGGTAGCAATGTCTCGCTCACTAACTCTCAACTGACTAGACACATGGTGGCACTGGCTAGATTGTCTCCTATAATCCTCCTCTGATGCATGGTCCAAAAGAGTAGACTCAAAATCACTGATCTCTGGAGTACTACCATCCATACTCTGTGAATCAACTCCATAGCTCACATCAACATACAGAGTATCAATAACTGTAGCATCACTATCTAACTCCTCCTTACTGAGAGAAACGACCGGTGAAACTAAGTCCTCAAAACTGTCCACTGCATCCTCCTGAGTATCATCTGCAATAATCGGATCCTGGGACTCTTCTACAATCTCTGTCATAACTGAGAGATCATCAACCCTCAGTGCACTAACATCTGAGCACACCTGTACACTCTGAGTGCAAGTATCAAACTCATCCTCATCTTCACTATCTCCTATCTCATAATCATAATAATCATGGGACATGCTACTCTTTCATCGAAGTGATCTGTAGTGCTCTCTCCTATGCTTAACAAAGAGATCAAAAGGTAATAACTTCTGAATTTGAGGTGGTACTAACTCCCATTCCTCCTTCGCTGTCATATACCGTGCGGGTTTGTTTTTGGATGTAGGATATGAAAGAATTTCATTCATCCTCCTTTGGGTTTCAACCAACTGGTTCAAACTTTGTTTCAGCTTCTTCATATCCTTGTCCCACTATTTCTGAGTACTCGAAGTCATCATGGATACTTCGCTGATTCAACCTACCCAATCTACCCAACAGGATGGTAGGAATTTGGCTCTGATACCACTGTGATATCCCCAACCAATAGGGATATATGAAAGACACAAAACTTTGATACCAAAGCCAAAGCTCTGATACCACTGTGATGTCCCCTTCTAATAGGGATATATGGAAGACACAAAGCTCTGATACCACTGTAATATCCCCTTCTAAACAGGGAATATAGCAACACAAAAAATCTGAACCAAGATATAATCGCTGTTGAATAAATTCAGAAAGATCACAATAATATAATCTCTTAATAACAAATTACAGATTGTATCACTTGTCCTTCTAAATTATTACAATTGCAGTCCTCTAATATGCATATAAATATGAAATACAGTCTTGAAAACCCTGGCTTTGCAAATCTGGAAGTGCAAATTGAGTTCTGGAAAGTCTCGGCCCTTCTGTGTCGACACACAGTCGCCGTCGTCGGTCGATATCTCGCCGACGTCGGTCTCTGCCGGTCGGATTCCTACCGACGTCGGTCTTCAGTCGACCGATGTCGGTCACTGAAACCCTCTGTCTGCTGAGGTCAGTTCCTGCATTGATCTGTACGAACCCGTACGGATTCTGTACGGCCACAAATTAAGCACAACTCCCCTATTTTCAACCCCTGATCTGAAGATATATGTCTCTAGCACAGTAGATCTCTAGTTGTATAATTTATTGAATCAAAACATAAAGCAATAAATACCTGGAATATCTGTAATAACTTCTGTGTGAAGTTATCTCTCAACCCTATAAATTCTGTGATAACTTCTGGATGAAGCTATCTCTCACTTTGGCAATAGATCAGCTGATATTCCACAGCCTCTTAATTGCACACACTGAAGAGGGAACGTTCTCCAATGCAAATGGAATCCTTGAACCCTAGGCTCAGTCTTCACAGAAGAAATTCTCATAATCAATATCAATATTCAATAGCATAATGAACAATGGCCTCCATGAGAAACCCTTATACCCTCAAAAGATATGCTTGCCCTAATTAGGGTTTCTTAAATTAGAATTAGGGTTTCTAATTAAAAATAGGCTAAATAATTAATATTTGATTAAATCAATCAAATATTAATATCTCCCTCAATACATGTCGGATCCACGAACCGATCGAAGCTAGTGAATCAGGGAGTGATTCCGCACATAACCATGCCACAATAAAGGCGCTCCGCTGCATATCAAATATCTCTAAAAAGTAGGAGCTCAAGCCAAATGTGTCTGAAATACCCTGAATGAAAATCAAATGAAGAAATCCTGTGAATCAAAGTCGAGCCAAGCTCCATTATGACCCTCTATCCATCTTATTAGCCTACGAAGGTCGCATAATAGGCTAATCATGAAGTCTGTTAATGTCCTCTAAAAAGGGGACATGACATATTTCTTCACCTTTTCATGTACTTGGCCCTCAACTTGACAAAGTTCTTCAAGCTCTTGAAAGAGATCCATTTGTAGCTGCCAATCATCCTTGTCCTCTTTATCATCTAAAACCATTACCTCTTCAATCTTATCTTCTTGATGCATGATGTCATAAAGATTGTTTTATTCAAGATCCAATGCATCTGATGGTGATTTAAGATTAGGCTGAGGTATTGGATCATCATCAAGACCAACAACTTCTACCTTGGTCTCAAGAGATTCTTTTAGGACTACCACCTCTTTGGGGATGACTCAAAATTATTCTCCATCATGAATAGAAGATTCATATTCATGATGGAGCTGATCATCCACAACCTTTTGATCAGATGTAGATTCTTATTTAAGGGTTGTAAGGTCTTCCATCTCTTTCTCCTTCATGGTGATGCCAAGACTAGGCATCTTGAAGTCTTGTGACCTAGCTCAATGAGGCTACCAAGCAGGTATGGTTTGTTTGAGCAAGAGTTATCTTTCATTATCAACCAACTACTCCTTTTTAGGTTCCCATACAATAGGTCCATCAAGGCAAAAGGTGATGGGGTGAGGACAATATGAACTAGTTGGTGGAGGTGGCACATATAACTCAAAATTAGATTGAGAGTGAAATTTAGGGGGCTATTTTGGAAACTCTTGAGGAAGGGGAGGTAGAACTTAGGCTAAAACAACTTGATTTTCTCCCTTTTACTTGAAAATCACTTCATTCACATATTATTTTTCTTAAGGACTCTCTTGAGGAAGGATGGATGGGGTGTGTTTAGGCATAGGATCTTATTTTGGGTCTAAACCTTTCATCACACCTTAACTTAGTAGCTTCATCCTTGACTCTAAATCTTCAATTTGATTGGCTAGGTTCTATTGGAAAATTATCTCTTGAAGTTGATATGAATCACCATTAGGATGAGGAATACTACTATGTACCTAGGGATATGATATTTTATTATATATGGGTTGATAGAGATGCTGACATGTGGCACACATCCCCCTTAGTAGTTATATGGGTTCAATATATTAGTAATGGAGTAACTTGTGGAATTAGTGCACTGGGTAATGATCAGCCTACAATAGGATTAGGAGGTTACCCATCCATTAGAGGTCTATATAAAGGACATGATTATCATTGTAAAGATATCAAGTATGTATTGATTCTTATATTGTAAGAGGATAGTAGAGGTTGTCCCCTCAAAGAGACATCATGGAGTTATTCCTTCCTAAAGGAGTATTGTTGGTGTTTCCCTACCTTAAGGGCATTCTACATATATTGAATATTTGTACATCTTGGTCTACCAATATATATTGTGTTAAATTGATCTTTAAATTATTTCTAAATATTAAAAGTGTGGATCATAAAAAATATAAGGGGATTAATATAGAGTACAAAAGATTTCTTGAGGAAGGGTGGGAGGAAGTTGCAAAGGAGTAACTTAATTCACAAATTCACACTCCTTACTATTGGTTGAATACTTTGTCGATTAGCATAATGATAAACAAAATAGGTCTGATCAGCCAAAGTAGGAAGATTAGTCATCCAAATGTGTAGGTTCACCACATCAAAAGGGGACTGATCTCTCCTCTCATCAAGGGGAGGTTCCCTATAGATAAGCTATATATATATATATATATATATATATATATATATATATATATATATATATATATATATATATATATATATATATAAACAAAAAATAATACTCAATGGTATGACAAACCATCCATATCTCTTTCTTCAGAGATGATGTGTGCAAATCAAAGGAAAAACTCAAGGGAAATGACAAATAACACTCCTCTTCTTTCAGAAGTACTATTCAACAAACCACAAGAATACTCCTGGTAGTAACAACAAAATGTAGAAAAGGATGTAATAACTAGCCAATTGAGATACAACACAAAGTCTCCACTTGAATTGCTCAAGAGTAAGATACGAAGGACAATAAGGGCACAAAGTCATCCCAAGGTCCTCTACACAGAAATGAAAAGAAAACACAGTAAAGGAAATTATGGGGGCACGAAGTCTCTCCACAGTTGACTCTTTAGAACACCTTCCTGACTGCTGTCACTAATTTTGCTTGTTGAATTAAAGGAATAAAAGATATATTAAGGAAAAAGACATAAGAATAGTTTCCTCAACAATAAAGATATCACAACACAAAGTCTAAAATTTCACTTACTTTCTTATTCCAATAACAAAATATGATCAACAATCTGAGCTCAAAGTCTCAGTAATGCCTTTCAATTTGGGCAGAGTTTCATTCTGATTGTCAAAAAAAGATATATTTACAAAGAGAGTCCCTTATATAGCCTCTTCAAGGACTCAGGAACAGTAACACATCATGTTGCATTGAAAAATGTTAGGAAGATAGGCTGGAAATTAGGGGCATCTACCCATTTATTTTTCTCAATGCAGAGAAACAAGTCACACTTATTGAAAGTTTGCAACTGTCAATGTCCACCTGGTGATCTGATCCTTCCTTCATCATTCCTCATTTTCTAGTTAATTAAATCAGGTCCTAGATTCAATTTACTATTCTATTCTTTAGTTGCTTTTTGCTAGTCTTGGCCTTAAGCCTGTGAATGCATTCGAGTCTATAGATTTAAAGGATCAATAGCTATTTTATGAGCTTTAAAATTGATGTTTGCATGCTTGTCACTACATTTTCAATGGCTAGTTCACTATCTTGAATTTGACATCTTCGGGCACATCACCCCTTGGACCTTCTTAGGATTTTTTGTTTGGCACTTTCCCAGAAAGAACATGCCCTTTTGGGCCTTAAGAAATGATTTTCCTTGGGTCAAGAAGAGCCCCCTACAAAGGTATCTGCCCTTTCAGGCAGTCTTTGAATGGCCTTTGGGCTTCTTGTTTTACATCTTCCCGAAGGGAAGGTGACCCTTCAGCTTCAGGGAAGTGTCCTTCTATTTGGCAGTTGAGAGTCCCCCACAAAGGTATCTGCCCTTCGGGGTCCCTTAGTGGCCTTCGCCTTAGAAGTCTATTGTAGCTTTTTCCTTAGTGGACTATTTCTTGAGCTTTCTACTCGAGTATTTTCCCATGGACAAAAAGTCCAAAGAATTGTTCTATTTGAAATATTTGTGAATTCCTTCAGGATTTCCTCCTGTGACTTCTCTGAATTATTTCAAACTTTTTATTTGAAGGAATTCCTTCAGACAAAAGTCTGAAAGAATTATGACTATCTGCCTTAAACAAATTTTTTAAAAGAATTTACCTTTGCGACCTTCTTAAAAAATAACCCTTTTGAAGGGTGTTTTTATCGACCAAGTGCCCTCCATAAGGGCACTTGTCCTTCAGGAGGCTTCTTTGAATTTTTGAATTTGAACCGCTCCTTTAAAACATCTGAGTGAACCGCTTGGTTGAACCAAGTCATTGAACCATTTGATTGAACCAATCATTTAACCGCTCCATTGAACCAAGTCGATGAACCGCTCCAGTGAACCACTTCATTGAACCAAGGCGATGAACCGCTTGGTTGAACCAAACATTGAACCAAGCTGATAAACCAAGCTTTGAACCAAAATGGTTCAAGCTAATGGTTCAAGATGATGAACCAATTGAATGAACCAAGCAGATGAACTGAGCATTGAACCACTTGATTGAACCTGCCTTTGAACCATTTGTTTGAACCAACTGTTGAACCAAGTTTTGGTTCAACAGTTCAAATAAAGCCTTGAACTAACTGAAAAACCATTTGATTGAACCAAAGGATGAACCAAAGTGTTGAAACAAAGTAGATGAACCACCTAAGTGAAATAAAGCATTAAACTGATTGGTTGAACTTTAAACTCATTGAACCTTTAAACCAAAGTGGTTCAATGGTTCAAGCCTTCTTTGCTTAGATGCTTGCTAATGGAGATTTTTGATTAAACCAAGGCACTGAAATAATCCTATAGATTTCATCAAAACCAAGTCTATAGAAATCAACTTGTGAAGTCCTTTGAACTTAGCTTGTAGAGTTTGTAGATTTTCTCTTCCTGCTAAGTCCGTAGATTTAAGCTTGTAGAGTCCATAGATTTAAGCCTGTAGAGTCCGCAGATTTTTGAGAAGCTTGAAAAATGAGGAATTTGAATGCCTAGGACAAATTTTGAAAAGGGAAGAGACAATTTTGGTCTGTAAGACCAAAATATTTCAAATGTTGTCCCAAAAATGAGTGATATATTTTGGGGGACAACAGCTGGCTCCAGTTGGGGAACTTTTATCAATTACAAAAAGAATTGAAGGGAGTAGAATCTAGAATCTCCAGTGTCTTCTTGTGTAACATTGGGCTACAGAGTCATGCTACCCAGAAATGAAAGGCATCAAAAAAGAAAACAAACAAAACAAAATAGAATTAAAAACTATACAAATATACATATATACGGATGCAATGATCCGATACTTCAAGAGTTGAAGTGTTTCAGATGCTGCCCATTGTGAGGTAGAGAGAAGAGTGTGCCATCTTGATATTTCAATAGAAATCTATTTTCACCAATGTGCTGATGAATTATAAATGGGTCTCTCCAAAGGGAGTCAAAATTTCCATGCATCCCCTTTAGTTTTCTCCTTTTGTCCCACAACAGGACTTGATCCCCAATCTAGAAATCATGATTTTTGGCCTTTTGGTCAAAGAGTTTCTTTACAAAAATTTGATGAGCAGCAATTCTATCCACCACCATGGTTATCTGTTCCTCTAGCTTAGTCAGGCACATGATTATTTTATCAAGAGAGCTTTCATATGTCTGATCTTCAATTGCCTTTGCCAATTTCAATGCTGGCAATTCTAAGGTGATTGGTATCTTAGCATTGATACAATAAATAAGTTGAAAAAGAGACATACCAATTGCCCTTTTTAGTGTGATTTTGTCTACCCATAGAGTATCAACCAATGCTTTATGCCATGTTCTTTGATTTTCATCTACTAGCTTCTTGATGATAGTTACCAGGTTCTTATTGCTGGATTCAGCTTGTCCATTCCCTTGTAGAAAATAATCAGAAGAGTGAGAGAGTATAATTCCATAATGAAAATAGAATTATGTAATCTCCTAAGAGGTGAAACAAGCTACATTATCAGTAATAATTTATATCAAAACTCCAAACCTAGAAATGATATTCTCTTTGAAGAAGTTGCATACAACTTCTGAAGTAGCATGCTTAGTTGGGATTGCTTCTACCCACTTGGTGAAAAAATTAGTTGTTGTAAGGACATAATCATGTCCAACACTTGAAAATGGGTTTATTTTCCCAATAAAATCAATCCCCCATTGTTGGAAAGGTTCTTTTATGATCACTAGCTTGAGAGGCATAGCAAATAACTTGTGTCTTCCAATAAATTGCTGACAGAGTTCACATTTTCTCACCCACTTATGTGCATCTTGAAAAAGAGTTGGCCATTAATACCTAGCTCATAGAATCTTGTGAGTAGTCACAAGAGCAGAAAAATGTCCTCCACAGGCTAGATTGTGGAAAAAATTCAAAATCTGGCTTTGTTGTTCTTTGTCTACACAGCGAAGGAATACTCCATCTATGCTTTTCTTATACAAGCCGTTGTCCCAAAGGACAAAATTGGTAGCTTTCAACCTGATAGTCCTCCTTTCTTTTTAAGATAAATGAGTAGGACATTCACCATAAATAAGGAAATGAGTGATACTTGAATACCACTCATTGGTAGTGGAGACAAAAAGGACTGTTGGTGTCTCTTCCACTTCAATTTCTTCATGCTGTGTGTCTTTTGGCTTATTGTCAGCAATTAATTGGCATAGGCCTTTACCCTTGACCAGATTTGTCAGCTTAATGTCTAGATCAAAATCTTGGATCTTTGCAATCTAATTACCTCTTTTCATGCTAAACTCCTATTGAGTTAATATAGACTTGACTGTAGTGTCAAGAACTAAGGCAGTAGTGTGTGAATTCAGAATATAGAAGTAGAAATATTTGACTGATTTCACCAACACATAAACATGCCTCTCTACATTTGAATACTTCATCTCATGGGTTTTGAGAGGGCAACTCATGAAAGAGATATGATATTCCATACCTTCCTTATTTTATTGAACAAGAATTACTAAAAGAGTGTGTTCAGACACATAGCTGGATATGATGAAATCTTTGTTATAATCTGGATAAACCAAGGTAGGGGTGTGAGCAATGGCAGTTTTGATATCCTGAAATGCTTACTTGCCTTCTTTAGTCCAATTGAAGATAGTCTTCCCTTTCATCATGTTCACAATGTGTCTAGTCTTCTCAGCAAATTTAGGGATGAATCTCCGTAAGAAATTCACCTTTCTGAAGAAAGAATGAACATCATTCTTACCTATAGGCAAATTAAGATCTTGAATAGACTTGACTCTATCTGAGTCAATATTTATGCCTTCTTTTGTCACAATGTGTCCAAGGAGTTTCCCCTCTATTACTCCAAAAATAGACGTTTTAAGATTAAAGGAAATACCATTCTGGTGGCAACACTCCATCACTTGTTGTAAGTGGTGTACATGATCAGATCAACGCTTTGAAAAAATAGTCAAGTCATCAAGGTATACCACTATGAATTTACCAATTTCATCTTTAAAAGATAGATCCATTTCTCTCTTAAATGTAACACCAACATTAATTAAACCAAAAGGCATTCTTCTATATGCAAATGTACCCCAAGGTGTGGTGAATGCAATATTGTCTTGGTTTGCTTCACCAACTTCAACTTGATTATATCCTGAGAAGCCATCCAGCATTGATAACATCTCATAACCTATCATTGTTTGAAGCACTTGATCCATAATTAACAAAGGATAATTATCTTTCAAAGATGCTTGATTTAGATTCCTAAAATCTACATAAATGCAAATTTTGCCATTCTTCTTCCTTACAGGCACTATGTTTGCAATCCATGTGGAATGATGGATTGGGAAGATGATTCTAGCATTTAGCTTTTTTTGTATCTCAGATAGAATAGTACCTAATATTTTTATATTATACTATCTAGATTTTTGCTTGTAGGGCATTGAGTCAGCCTTGAGAGGAATGTCATGGTGGATTTCATTAGGTCTAAGAGACTTCAACTCTTCATAATAATATGCTAAGACATCTATGTATTTCTGGAGCAAAGTGGTGAACTTGAATCTTTCTTCAAGGGTGCAACACTTACCAATGTTGACCATCTTGGGATTTTCTTTAGTGGTCAGATTTACTTGATCGAATCCCTGAGAAAAACTTGAATCTATTTGTTATTATTTGATGAATCTATCATGCTTGTCAAACAGCTTCTCAAGAGAAACTAGGCCTTTGGGAATTTTTTTCCTTTCAACTATAATAACTCTTCATTTATATCTGAACTAGATTCAAAGGCTAATTCATTCTTTTGAGATTTACTGCCTTTAAAATGTAGTTCAAAATTGTCTTTTCATTCCAAAAAGGAAATGATTTGATGATCATCATTGAATACTTTCCAATAATCAGCATTGTTAGGAACACTTGGTCTATAGACCAGCTCAATAGTATACCTATCTTCTTTGAAATCTGAATGAGGAACTAAGAGAGTTCCTAAAATAGCAAGTACATCAAATCTATTATTAGACTCTCTGGGTATAGCAAAAATATTGAAAGCATCAAAGCTTTGAATTTGGTCCCAAACCAGGTTATGGTAGTGGCGTAATCTTTCATTCTTGGTTTGGTAAATATTTCTTACTTGACAAACCACTAATTCAGCATCTCCTTTGGCATGAATAAATTTGATGCCTTTTTCTTGAGCAGCCTTCATTCCAAGCAGCAGAGATTTGTATTCAACTATATTGTTAGTGTTGCTAAATTGTAATTTGTAAGATGAATTAAACATATCTCCTTGAGGAGATATCAACACAATACCAGCTCTTGAACTGGTAGAGGAACAGCTACCATTGAATTCTAGAATCCATATTTTGTTTGATACTAATTTTTATTTAGACTTTTCTTCATTAGAGATGGAGGGTTCTTCTTCATCTGTATTACAGCCTACTAGTTCTTCTATTGTTCTAGTTAAACTAATTTCTGAGTTGACACTTTCAAGAATTATATCAGGTGTTTCATTTGCTTCATTTGTAGATAGAAAGTAGTTACCTATACCTATGGATTCAAAAAGAATTTGAGCTTCAGGGGCTAATGTCTGGATGACCACATATTTTTCCTCCTTTTCAGGGAGCAACCTCTTCATTATGCCTTGTACAGGGATCCTTACCTCAGATAGATCCATGCTTAGTTCTCCTCCCAAGTCTTTGCAAAAATTTCATCCAAGAAAAATGCCATAGGAGGCTGGGACTTCAGCCACCAAGATAGTTATCTTGATTCTCTTGTCTGGAAAGGCTACAAATGCAAATTGGGTATCTTTGATTTGCCCCAATAATGGTACTTACTTGTTCTTCATGGAGAAACATCTCCCAAATGTCTTGGTCAGTGTGAGACCAAGAGACTTAGCTACTTTAGTAGGCATGACATTATCAAATGTGCCTAAGTCTATAATATAGTTACTCAGCTTCTGGCCATTAATTAATAGGGAAACATAAAAATGTTCTATTTTTCTAGGAGCAGCTGGAGGAGTAATGACCAGATTATTTGGAATAGGCGTGTTCTTTAGAGAATTAGGAGTTACCTTTTTAGTTTTTTGTCCTGTAGGGATGGTTTGGTTCTTGACACATTGGATCAAATTATCTAATTTATCAAGATTAGACTGCAAATATTTAATTCAAACATTTGTATTTTTTTATTTTTGACATGATCGATTATGTCAAATCGCTGAATTGAGCTAGGTATAGAGAAAGGTACTTTAACCTTTTGAGTTTTAAGAGGAATGGGAGGTGGGCTGGTTTGCAAATTTGAAGTAGAATGAGAAGGAAAAATTGATGTATTTACCTTTTGGGTGATTACCAGTTATTTTGACTAAAAAGGTAGAGTGGTTCCACGCTTAACAATCATAACTAATGGCTATGGTTGTTCTTCTGTCTTCCCTTTATCAGCTTACTGGACTGATTGGTTCTTAGACCTGGTAAACACTGCATATGATCTATCAAAAGCTTATCCTTTGCTTTCAAGTTCATCGTGGTAGTTCAAGAATCTAATGTGGGAGTCACCAGCTGATTCTTCTTAATTGTCTTCAAGGAGATCAGCATCATTTTCTTGATTCAATTCAGGCTAGAAAGAGAACTCTAATTTGGCTTCAAGATATCTCATTACTGAATTAGTTGGAGGAGCTTCCAGGGCAAGTTTCCTTTGTGGGGGGAGAAGGTGATTCTATTTCCCTTGATTCCTAGCAGCATTACCCTAATATGACTAATTTGGGAATGTCCTTCTGTATGAAGGAGCAGAAGACATTCCTTGAGCCATTTGCTTTTTGAGAGCAAGCAACTCATTTGCCAATTTCTACACCATTGGATCTATGGTGCTTGTAGATAAATATTTAGAAGATGATGAAGCTCTATTTCTATTTGGATCTCTTCTTATCTTCCCTGCTAAGATGAGATCATCTTCTACCTCAGTGGCCAAATGTTGTGATGCAACAAGATCTATTTAACCAGCATGTCTCAAAAGAAAACTTACTTCAGGTAACTGAGAATTAATGAAGAAGCATTTGAGATTTTCAGTTGTAGGTCGAGTTATTATAGGAATTCTATTCCTTAATTTGTCAAATTTGGCTATGAAGTCTCTCATAGGCTCATAAGGCTCTTTCTTCATCCGTGTAAGTTGAGCCAAAAGTGCATGTGCATCTTCTACAGGTTTGAATTTGGCTTCAAACTTAAATTTGAGGGTATTCCAATCAGTTACTGACCAAGCTTGTAGATTATAAAACCAGTTTGTAGTAGCACCTTATAATGTTTCTACAAATAGCTTGACTGCTACATCTTTAAATTCTACTCTAATTACTCCACATGCTATGTTGAAGGTTATAATGTGTTCATCAGGATGAACTTTTCCATCACCATAGAATTTGGGGAAATTCTTCCTTGAACTGTGTGGAAGCTCATGTAGAGGTGGAGTAAGATTGAGAGGACTAAAAGCATTACCCCAGGAGCCTTAAACTACCATTATAGGATTATGAAAAGGAGGGATAAAAAATCTTAGAGGGGTAATTATTGGCAAAGCTTTATCAACAATAGAAGTAGATACTTTGTCTGGCAATGGAGATCTGACTTTAGTAGGAGGAAAGCTCTTGGTTTGTTAGAGATGAGATGGTGAAGGAAATAGATCAAAATCACTTTGATGTACCAACTTGAATACAAGGTCAATGATACCTTTATCCCTTTGGCTTTGTGTATACCTTGAATCTGCCAGATTGTGAAACAAAAATGGAAAAGAATTGACCTTGCTTCAATTTGAAGCTTGAGGCTTTAAACTGTGCATTCTTTTCTGGTTAGTGTGGAGGTGAATGGTAAGGCTATAAATAGATAATGGATATAATATCCCCAATGGAGTCACCAAAAAACTATTGGTTGAATATTTTATCGATTAGCGTACTGATAAACAAAATAGGTTTGATCAGCCAAAGTAGGAAGATTAGTCATCCAAATGTGTAGGTTCACCACATCAGAAGGGGACTGATCTCTCCTCTCATCAAGGGGAGGTTCCCTATAGATAAGCTATATATATATAAATAGAAAATAATACTCAAAGGTAGGATAAACCATCCATCTCTCTTTCTTCAAAGATGATGTGTGCAAATCAAAGGAAAAATTCAAGAGAAAATGACAGACAACACTCTTCTTCTTTCAAAAGTACTATTTAGTAAACCACAAGAATACTCCTGGTAGTAACAACAAAATGTAGCAAAGGATGTAATAACTAGCAAATCGAGATGCAACATAAAGTCTCCACCTAAATTGCTCAAGAGTAAGATATGAAGGACAATGAGGTCATAAAGTCATCCCAAGGTCCTTTACATAGAAATGAAAAGAAAACACACTAAAGGCAATTATGGGGGCACAAAGTCTCTCCACATTTGACTCTTCAGGACACCTTCCTGACTGCTGTCACTAATTTTTCTTGTTGAATTAAAGGAATAGAAGATATATTAAGGAAAAAACATAAGAACAATTTCCTCAACAATAAAGATATCACAGCATAAAGTCTAAAAAATCACTTGCTTTCTTATTCCAATAACAAAATATGATCAATAATCTAAGCTCAAAGTCTCAATAATGCCTTTCAATTTGGGCAGAGTTTCATCCTGATTATCAAAAAAAGATATATTTACAATAAAAGAGAGTCCCTTATATAACCTCTTCAAGAAGGACTCAAGAATAGTAACACATCATGTTGCATTAAAAACTGTTAGGAAGACATGCTGGAAATTGGGGGCATCTACCTATTTGTTTTTCTCAATGCAGAGAAATAAGTCATGCTTATTGAAAGTTTGCAACTTTCAATGTCCATCTGGTGATCTGGTCCTTCCTTCATCATTTCTCCTTTTCTGTTTAATTGAATCAAGTCATAGATTCAATTTGCTATTCTGTTCTTTAGTCGCTTTCTACTGGTCTTGGCCTTAAAGCTTGTGAATGCATTTGGGTCTATAGATTCAAAAGATCAACATCTATTTTATGAGCTTTAAAATTTGTCAGGAATCTAGAACATAAAGCTCTGATACCACTTGTTAGGATCTAGGAGCACAATTGATTACCTTTGTATGAGAAACTAAACACATAATTTAACTAGAAGTAAAATATAACTAGAATTCAAAAATAACACATAATATGAGAGACAATACCCAATTGTATTAATACTCTTCCAGAAGGAAATACAACAAATAAGATGCCACAATCTTCTTTACACTCCTCTAGGGCTCCCACACCTCTAGGGCGTAAACAGTAAATCTCTTCAAGAGTTCACTCTCTCAATCACAGTCACAATAATCAACTCAAACACAGAGTTGTTGTTCACCTCCACCAGTCAGTATCACTACTGCCATTACACAAGTACTCAAAGTAATCCAAGTAGATCACCTTTGCACAACCTGCAACACAACTGATCTTACTTACACATGTAGATCTCACCTGATCTTGCTCTACTATAGATCAACATGGCCTTGCACACCTGCCGATCGAGATCATACACACCTAATTCTATAGAACCAACACCAGCACCCCTGTGGATCTTCTACCAAATCTTGCTCTCCCACAGATCTACCTTCTCATACACACTTGGCACTGTGGCACTAGGAGGATCTAACCTTGCTCTCTTCCCTCTAAAGGAGTTAACCTTGCTCTCTCTATCTAGCACACTTTACAATATAGCCCATGAGTCTATTATATAGATCTCATACAAATAATAATTAGACTTTCCAATTACAATAATTAGAAACCATAGCCCAAGACTAAAATTAGCCTTTAACATGCAAATAATTGGTTTGTTAACAAACTATTCATGAAACTGATAGTTTTGAAACCGCACAGGCGACCGACGTCAGTCGTTGTTAGTCTGGAGGTAACTGACATTGGCCGATACTGATTGATGTCAACAGCTCTGCACACTGGATATGACTGACATCAGTTGGCCTGACCAATGTCAGTTGCATTGCAACTCAACTACCTCCTCCTCCATATTTACATTAGTAAAGCTTTTAGCTCCACAACCTAACAATCTCCCACTTGGAGATAAATAGCTGCACCTGTACATCATCTAATTTATTTCCTGGCTTGTATCCCTCTTTAAGATCAATCTTGAAGACCAACCACCACACATCCTGTGGTGCTCCACCTGTCATCCAAGTAACCTTCCATATCTGCATCTACAAACCCATGTAGAAAAGAACTTGACCCTGCATAGCATGAATCCCTATTGCTGGTCCCTCTCAGATACCTGAGAATCCACTGAAGTGCTCTCCAGTGCTTCTTTCCTAAATTGGATACAAAATTGCTAACAACACCCACTACTGGGGCAACAACAGGGCTAGTACACATGTACTTAACCTCATCATGTGAATTGGGACCCTTTTCTATGAACTGTCCATCCATAGGTGTGTAAACTGGTTCTGCATCCCACATAATGAACCTCACCACTACCTTATCCACACAATCATCTGGAGACAAAATCAACTGATGACCTTCCATGTCTCTAGAAAAACTCATGCCAAAGAATTTCATTGCTCTCAAATCCTTCATGGCACACCACTAAACTAACCTTACCCTTAGCTTAGCAAATCCTTGTATGTACGAACCTGCAACAAGCACATTAACCACATACAGTAATAGGATAATGTCACAAACATCATCCAACTTGGTAAAGTAAACACAATGGTTACAATGACATTGACTAAAGCCATGCTTTGTCATCCACCTGTCAAACTTGTACCACTATCTTGGAGCTACCTCAAGACCATATGACCTGGCCTTCTGTCTCACCTATCTATTCACTCTATTCTTTAACCTAGGAATCCATTCGTCTTTCAGTGCTTTCAACCCGGCTGGAAACTCCACCAAAACTACCATTTGGTTCTTGACCAAGGAATCAAATTCTTCATCCATGCCACACTCCCACTATTTCCTAGATCCTACCTACATTGCCTCTACAAAACTTCCTAGTTCTTGACCATCAATGAGCAACAAGTAGTATAAAGAAGAGGAATAACAAAATTGAGGTTTACAAACCCTTTCAAACCTCCACATGGGTGTTTGAGTCACTTTGACAGCTTGCTATCCACCCAAATTTCATTCTATCAGTGACTAATGTCAGTCACCTCCCAATCTACACCTGATCGACATCGATTCCTTGTGACTGACCTGACTGCCTACATTGGTTCCCTAACTGACGTTGGTGTCTACCAGACCGACATCGGTGTCCACCTACCTGACATTACCAACTTTGCCTATCTACACATGACCGATGTCGGTACCTGTCTGATCGATGTTGGTTCCTCTTGACCAATGCCGATAACTGTGTTTTCTTGTGAGTGATGACTTTTTACCTGCGAGCTTACTTTAAATCAAAACCCTGTCCAAACTGCCTCGCTCAGAGTTATTCAGTCCCATCCACTAATCTCTGTCCATCATCTCCTCCATAAACACCAAGGCTTTCCAATTCTTAAGTTTGTCAAACACATCTAACTTCCTCTTAAGAACATGCATCTCTTTCTTGCTCATGTGACCAAGCCTATAAAGCCACATCCTCGTAATAGAAGAAGAATCAGTAATACAAGTAGGTAGATAAAGAGTACCTACTTTCTTACCACCAGCTAATTTAAGTGCATCCATTGTGAGATTTCTTGTGCATCTCTCATCACCCAACTTTCCTAAAGAAATTAGCCTCATCTTCAGAACTAGGACCTACATGACATCCTTCAACACCCATGTGTTGGCCATCTGTAATTTCAGCCACACTTCCCCTTTGCCAATACTTTGACAAGGCTCACCAACCCCTAAATAAATCTTTTCAAAGTCTCCATGGACCTTAACATGGAAAAATACTCTATTTGGGGCTGCATGGAAAGAGGCAACAAAATATATAAACCAAGATTCTACTTTATCCAAGGAACATATAAGAATAACTAGTGCAATA